>JAKTQX010000006.1:265197-349012 GCA_030559035.1 Ogataea wickerhamii
TTTTTTTTTTTTTTTTTTTTTTTTTTTTTTTTTCTTTTTTTTTTTTTTTTTTTTAAATGTTTATACCAATAAAAAAAATAACTTACTGTTTTTTTTTTTGTCCGTGCCCCTTTCCCCCCCCCCCCCCCCACTTTTTTCCTCGCCCATGTATATAGTAGCCGCCTAAAAAAAAAACACGCATAGAGAAAAAAAAAAAAAAAAAAAGACAGGACGGCGCGGGGCGCAGCTGGCACTTGCCACACACAGGTCAGGTCCCGATCGGTCCCGGGTCGTGCGCGGAGCAGTTTCCGGAGCTTGGTGGACAGAGTTGGAATACCGAAGGGTGATTTTCCATAGCATGTATATTTATAGCGTATGATTGCACGAGCAATAAAACCCCCGTTTGGAGCACAACACCTGATCTGTCCACTCAATCAGCCCCCCCCACTCTGGATCCAGTCGCTACCGTGTTTGAATGGGCACTGTAACACAAGCTACTGGCTCTCTGCTCCCTTTTGAACCTCTAGAATACGGCCACTGTTGCTTTCACAAGCCGTTTGTTGGCCAGTCAAAACTCCCAGCATCTTCCCAGACAGCTCCAAGCCCCATATAGCCAGTAAGTGGGTGCTCCTGGGGGCATGACTCAGCCGCCTCCGGGTCCTCCAGCAACGGTGGGGTCGAGCTTTTTCCCACTGGCTGATTCTGGTGCCCCGCAGCTCCAGTTTCAGCAACAGCACCGCAGCTCGCTTCACACTCCTTCTCCGGGACCGCCTCCGGGTACGAGTTCCGGCTTGGACTTGAACCCCAACAGCTCTCTCAGCCAGCAGCGGTCCTCGTCGATCGACTTCACAAGCTTCCTGACCAACGAGCCTCTACTAACTGCCGTCGGTACCGGGGACACCATCAACTCTGCCTCCGGGCTCTCAACCTCCAATGTTGGCATAAGAACCAGACACAGATCGGGGACGCTGCCCTCCAAGCTGAACGGCAGCGTGGCAGGAGCCTCCAGCGTGAGCACAGCCAACACCCCTCTGCTACCTCCAGATAACAACAACCTGATGAATGTCAATATCAGCCCGGTTCTTGACGCCGTCTTTGAAGACTCCCATCTCGACTTGCAGTCGCACATGATCTACCAGTCGTCCCAGTCCAGACTGAGATCGGGGTCGATCCAGAGCTCTATTTGGAGCGATGGACTGGGCTCCATCAACCCTCAAGACTCGTCTTCGTCGCCTGCTTTGCTTTCTGGTAACGGCAGCAGCAACAACTTCCTCCTGAGCCAGCTATCCTTATCTCAGCAGCACATCCCGCAGCTCAGTATCGACCTGGACTCCCAGCCCTCAATCACAAATTCCCAGACCCCCCCGGCTGGATCCAGCAACCGTATCCGGTCCTACTCGGCCAACAACGCTGGGCTGAACTCTGCAGACAAACACTTCTTGCACCAATTTGTACCTATAAACGAGGAACTGGGAATACCTCAAACCTCTCTAGGATTTCTTCAGCAACGGCCCCAGTTCAACCAGATCCCAGATGACATGAGTGGAAGACCAAGATCCCAGACATATGCCGGCTTCCCTTTTTCCGAAAATGCTTTTCCCTCTCAATTTCCCACCACTTCTCTGCAAAACCCTCAACACCATAACCCCATTCTGCAGGACGATGTTCCAGAGTATTGTATCTCTGTCACTTCGACTCATACAAACTCCAATCTTGGACCCACCCATACGTTACTATTTATCAACCTGCCTAAAGACACAACCATAGTCAATTCGGGCAGCTTCTTCAAGATGCTCTCACAGTTTGGGGTGGTTTTGTCTGTACGGGTGATTGTTTGCACTGATAATAACGAGCTGGTGGTGATTGCGGAATTCAATGATCTGGAAAGTGCAGTGATGTGCAAAACCAAACTGAACTATCAAGAGCTGGTTCCCGGAATGAAATGCTCCGTCTCTTTCGCAAAGATCTTATCTTTGCACGAAGTTCCGCTACCGTTCGGTGCTAGACAATCACATCCGTCTCAGCCCACTCAGGTGCTCCAACAGCAGACCCAGACGCAAGCGCACGAGCTACAGCAACATCAGTCCCAGACTAAACAAGTATCACAGTCTCAACAGGGGGCAGTATCTAAGAATATTGATGTGTCTATCGCCCACATTCCTGATGATTCGAAGGACGACAGAGGGCCCGCTGTCGTTGGAGCTGGTTTGTTGAACGACAGAGCGAAGACCTTCAGCGATATTCTATCGACGTTGGCTGCAAGAGATGTGATAGCTCCAAAGGAGAAAGCGCATCTGGATCTGATGATATGCAAGGCTCTGAAGTTTCCGGAAATCAAGCAGGATAGTCTGGGTCAGCTTCCTGACCCAGTGTCGGTCAGACAATTCGATACTCCAAGGCTACGAGAAATCAGAAAGCAAATGGACTCAAACCAGCTCTCGAAACTGGATATAGAGGAGCTGGCTTTGGCAATGCACGATGAGCTCCCTGAGCTGGCGTCCGATTATCTGGGAAACACTATTGTGCAAAAGCTGTTTGAAGTTTGCGATATCCCTGTCAGAGACTCTATGATCAAAGTTCTGACACCTTTCCTGGCTCAGATGGGAGCACACAAAAATGGTACATGGGCGGCACAGAAGATCATCAACACTATTGCAACGGAGAGAGAGAAATGGTTGATCTCTGAGGCTCTGCGTCCATATTGTGCCCAGCTTTTCAATGACCAGTATGCGAACTATGTGATTCATGGCGTACTGAAGTTTGGTCCCCCATGGAACGATTTTGTTATAGAGACGGTATTGAGTTCATTTGTGGAGATCTCCAGAAACAGGTTTGGGGCCAGGGCCATCAGAACATGTTTAGAGAGTGACTCGGTCTCCAGAGAAGCATTTGTTGGGATAGCTGTGTGTGTTTTGACATGGTGTTGGGAGCTGATTGTGGACGTGAATGGGTCTTTGTTGGTCACATGGTTTCTTGATACATGTCAGCTTTTTGAGGACCGCCATCTGATGTTGGCTGACATTCTGATCCGAGGCCAGACTCACACGAGATTGAGAGAAAGCAGTGCGGACACGAACGACGAGCCGCTGTCTCTGGTCAAGCTGTGCTGCTCCAAACTTGGCAACCTGGGTGTGCT
Organism: Ogataea wickerhamii; assembly: GCA_030559035.1. Lineage (NCBI taxonomy): Eukaryota > Fungi > Ascomycota > Pichiomycetes > Pichiales > Pichiaceae > Ogataea > Ogataea wickerhamii. Next base: position 268,313 of record JAKTQX010000006.1, read on the forward strand.
AAAACTACTCAACTATAGAAACAACCTCACGGCCCGGGACATGATTCTGGTGGAGATATTCGGAGACGATCTGTTTTCAGTGACCAGCTCCGAGGAAGTTGAAAGTCCGGAGAAACTGAGCAGCCTGAAGAAGATCCTCCTGGACAAGTCTTCCAACGGTTCGACGTTCGTGTACAAGGTCCTCACAATCCCCACGCTTGATGTGGAGCTGAAGAAACGGATCCTGTGCCGAATCAAGTATGTCTTGCTGGAGAGCAATCTGCTCTCAGGACACCAGTATAAGAGACTGTGTGAGGAGGTTGGATTGAAAGTTCAGCATCAGAAACTGCTCACCACCACTTCGCGCAAAAAGAAGTCGAGATCTCGGTCCAACTCGACCAACAACAACAACAACAACAGTGTCAGCAGCACGGGCGTAGGCGCAGGCTATCCAGGTGGTGTGGGGGTGTGCGTGGGTGGAGGAGCCTCATCATTCCCTCCTTTACAGGTTGGTGAGGGTGCACCGCCACGGCCCAGCAGCGCCGCTGTGCACCAGCCGCCGCACCAGCCGCCGCACCAGCCTCGCCCAAATTTCCTGGACTATGATATTTTGCTCAGACAGCAACTGGAACAAATGTCTCTAAGCGGTTCCACGGGCACGAACAACACTGAGCAGCTACAGCAGCTGCTGCAGCACCAGCAACAGCAGCAGCAACAACAACAACAACAACAACACGATCAGCAGTTGTTCTTCTAACTACAAAATATTTTTATCCTTGGTTTTTCACATTGACTCTAATTTTAATGAAATATCTAATGTCATTTCAGTCCTAATCAGAATCCTCCTCCTCAGCCTCATCAAGCCACTTCAGGAACGGCTTGGCAGCCTTTCTCACCTTCTTGGACACATCCTTAGACACGTACTTCTTGCTCACGTGAGTTCCCCAGTCCCGGATCACCTCCTCGGATGCCAGGTCGTTATCGTAAAGAACCATGAGGATCTTTGGTATCGAGGGAATCAGTTCTGGGTTGGTCAAGCCGACGTTTCTCTCGACTCCCCCCAGCAGCGATTGCTCGTGCCTGCTGGATGTCACGAGCTTCCCGAGAAGACCCTTATGCTCCTCAATCTGGTCCACGATATCCTTGTCGAAAAGAGCCTGGGCCAAAACCTCAATGGTCTTAGCTTCTGTGATGATTCCCAGCTCCGAACCCTTTCTGAAGATCTCAACGTCGTCAGGCAGCTCGTCGGCCTCCAACAGCCAGTTTCCAAACTGCTCGTACTTCTCGTTCTCCAGACTGCCAACTGTCAGCCCTTCCAGTTCTCTGGCTCTGGCTTTGACAGCCTCCTCAGACATGTCCACAGCCCAGTCCTCGTCGTTGACCACCACCTTCTGAGAAGGAGGAATATCCTCAACGAGCCCGGTGGAGTCCTCGTAATCATCTTCCTGCGCCTGCTTCTGCTTCTCGGCTAGATCCGAGATTGACTTTCCAGCCCCGACAACATTGGCCGATGCTGTTCCAGCGTTCTTCAGCTTCTTTGGAGGATTCTTTAAAATGTACGTCACCAGCTTGAGACGCGGATCGATCTTGGTCACCTTCCCGCACGCCTTACAGTCTCTTGTGATAGTGTCGTCCTTGGCAATAGAGATCTCAGTCTCCGGGTTCTTGCACAAAGGACACAGAACAAACTTGTTGATGAAGCCATCCAGTAAATCTTGGAGCTTTCCAGCATCGTGCTGTCCATTGACCAAAAACCGCTCTGTGTCGTCGTTTATCGACGTCTGTGCACCGAGCTCAGATCCAAAGTACTTGATCACGTAAGATGTCGGTCTGGCCAGTGCCTTGGCCACGTCCGCTGCGTTCACAACGTTGGTTTTGATACCGTTTCCCCTTCCCTCGATTTTCGCCTGAATAGGAGGCATCTTGTACCGGTAAAAGGGATCATTGTTCTCCCTGCAAATGTTGATGAGCGACATTACGTAAGAGCTGAAGAGGTTCTACTGTGGAGCCGGTGTTTTTGGGTACTTGTAGAGAGAAAGGGCTTCAGGCTTCGGCTTTTCGTCTTTTTCTCTTTTTAATTTTTCATCTGTCTTTCTCTTTCTCTCTCTCTCTCAGATCGTCAAAAAAGAATAAACATTTTGAGTGCACCACGTAAACCGGTGAGGTAACTGCTTATGTAATGCCTGTTGCTGCTCAAGTATCTACTTCCTTCTCCTACCTTTCTACCGTCGTCTCCACTTCCCTCCCCCTATATTGAATGTGCTACAAGCTTCTGGGTTGTTCTGAGAGCTTCAAACTTCACGCTGCTGTTTGGAGAGCTCATGAGAATCATGATCTTGGTCTTGGCGCCGATCTTGTCCAGCGTCTTGATCACCTCAGGCGCAACCTTGATCAGCTGGCTAACGTCGAAGCACACAATGGCCTGGTTATTGTAGAGCTGCTCTCCATCATTGGAAGTGCCGTCAAGTAGCGCGAGAAGATCTTTCAGCAGCTTCCAGTTGTTTTCCTTGAACCTGTCGACGTTCTCGATCCAGAACTCCTCCGATTTGTGCGAAGGAGACCAGCTGAGCTTACCAGTTCTCAGCTCGTTCTCAAACTCATCGAACGTGGTGAGCGTGGTCACTGCCTCATTAAGAACCCCCCGCAACTCGTCCAAGTCCGCTTTCAGCTCATCGTCAGCCCATTTTCTATCAATGAGTTGCTTCGTGATCTCCAGTCCTTTCACTATCAAGAACTGCTTCACCAATCGTTCTCTTCCTTGTTCAATACTCAGCAGATTTAGAAGAGAGCTGATACACAGCCGCACAATCTTCTCTTTGACCGCGTCTTTTGCAATATTGTACAAAATACCCACAAGCTCAGGATAAGACTGCTCAATGGTAATCACGGCATTTTTATTGAAAGTGATCAACCAAATCGACATTGTCGCATAGTACTTCATTTGCAGCTCTCCCCTTCTTTCGCTGAACACCTGCAACAGTGGAGGAAAATACGTGACATGATGGTCCCAGAACAGAGCCCGGTACGTTTTGATGGTCAGCAGCTCCTTTACCAGTTGGACTCCCAAATAGTTGGTGTCCACCTTATCAGACGCAACCATCTTGAGACTTAAAAAGTCATACAGAGGAAGAAGCGTCTTTTCCTTGCCAACATAGCTTTCTTCAGAGCTTGTCAATATCAGAGTCAGGACATATGCTGCTGTGATTCTGACAGACTCATCACCTGAGCTAAGAAGCTTGAGTAATGGCTCGTACGGCAGTGACGAGTCGAGATGTGCAATGTTGAGGATATTCTTCGCAAATGTAGACTTCGGAGCGACAAGAGTATCGGACAACGCCACCAACACAAATCTGACTATGTCGTCCTGTGGAGCCTTGGAAAGCAGTGAAACCATCTTGGTGGAGTAAAGATCTGCATTCTTCAACACATAATTCACTTTGTCTTTAACCTCTCCAAAGTCAGCCAGCTTTTTGAGACAGTCAGCTTCGTCTGCCGTCAAATAGTCAGCTCTTACACAACTATCCCATGCTATAGCCCTGCTTCTGGCATTGGATATGATATCTGATATAGTGTCTCCTTCGAGTCTAAACTTTGACTGTTACGTAGTCTTTGTCAGTATATGTTGCCATCTTCATCTGCTTGTACAGTACCAAAATCCACGTACCAATTGAATCTCCACACTCATTGTCTGTCTCTATCACCAGGCTCAGCAAGATTCATGTGATCCACCTCTGAAGCCAAGCTTGAAATGGCTGCAACAAATATATTTACTCTCAGTTACCTCTTTCATCAAGAGTCCTCCCCCCCCTACCCCCTATCCGGGTAACACAGAGGCAAAAAAAAAAAAGATGATTGAATAAAATATTACATAATCAATCAAGTAATTATCGGCTTGGGAAACGGATCCTTCTTGCTCAGAACCAACACCCTATTGCCATGTGATATATAGCCCTTTATGAGACCCAAATAGATGAGATTAGCTAAGCGGCACTCAATCTCATCCAAGTCGTAGTCGCGATGAGAACTCAGCTTCAGTCCCACCTGGAGATGGAAAAGATCCATCTGGTGCTTTTGTACATCGAGAAACACCTTTCGGAACAGCGTGAGCTCGATGAAGGGCCTCATTCTGAGATATATCGAGTAGATTCTTTTCTTGAGGAGCAGCTTCTCAAGACTGGCTAGTTCCTGGTCGAATGTATGAAGATCTCCAACCTTGAGACTGTAGAAAAGATTGAAAAATGCCTGGAGTTGAGGATAGCTTGCCCATAGCTTTGTGGAGGGCAGTTTCTTGGTCACCATGAACTTGACAGGAAGAAGAAGAAGAAGGATCGATTGCTGCTGAGAGGTGCAATCGCTCTTGCACAGTGTCAACGCCTGAGTCAAGTGGTCGTTCGCAGCCTCTAGATCGTCGTTTATGCAGGCTATAAGGCCAGTGTAGTACTTGTAGTTGACAGCGTGCGATCTGAGAGCCAAGTCAACAGAGGGCAAGTTTGGCGATTTGCTGAGGACTCTTGCCAGATTGGACGCAGCCTCGAACTTTTTGAACTTGAAATAGCACTTGAACAGCTCGTTGGCGAAGAAATACACGTACAGTTTCTTGGATCGGGACTCGACGTCGCATTTGTCGGTAAGACAGATCTTGAACGGTTTCTGGAGCACATCCACCAGCTTTTCGTCCAGCCTCGACACCTCTCCAGAAACGTTCATGCTCAGATACATGCAGGTAAGCTGGCGGAGCTCTGAAGCAGCTGTTACCAAAGGAACACAGATCCAGTTGTCTTCATACTGTGAGCATTTGACAAGTGCCACTAACAGATTCATTGACTGCTCAATGGCAGCCTCAAAATCTGTATCCACAAGCAGCCCCTTCACCACATAGCAGTACGCTCTAACCACTGCGGCAAAGTTCTCCATGTTACTCTCTCCCCCGAAGACAGCTTCTGGAGGCATTGTAATGATGCTTTTGTGGTACTGAGATTTCGCCTGGAGCACCTCCGGTTTCAAGAGGTACGAGATGCAGCGGGACAGCTGCTGCCCGTCTTTCTTCCTTATGGCCGTCCTGACATTCGTGAGGTAGTCATTGTACGACATACTAGGTAGCTGGGTACTGTTTCCAGCCATACTTTTACCTCTGATGGATGTGCTTGATATGTATGGGAAGAAGGGAAAAAAAATGTACGAGATGAGATAGTGTAAGTGGAAAGGCTGCGCCACATTGACCAGCCACACCGACCAAGAAAAAAAAATGCGCCACGATAGACAAATCTGTATCTTGTGTTTTGAAACTTCCATATTGGTATCTAATCAAACGTCAAGCCGGGAGCGCAAAGGGCGGAGCGTCCAGAGCATAGGTAACCGGCTCTAATACTGTTTGAACCTGACTGACTGACGGCTGACTGGAAGCTGACCGGCAGCTGTCAATATCCAAGGTAGAGGAAATGGAAGGGCCGAGTGTTCCAAGGTTGACCAAGAAGCAATCGCTGTCGATTCTCTCTGGGTCTAGAGTGAATCAGCTGTGCAGTGGACAGACGATTGATAAGCCCATCAAGGAGAGACTTGTGAGTGAAAGTACTGGGCTGATCAAGTTTGTACTACGATCTGGAGAGGAGCAGGGTGGTGAAGAAGAGAACGACCACGATAAGCAGGGGCTTCCTATATATATACCTATCAGCAAGGGCCGGAGATCGAGCGTTGTTTTCGAGGATGGCGAGATTGAAGACAGTGAGGTACAGAAAGAGCTACTCTATCTGCTAGCTTCCAAGCAGAGGAAGGCCCTGGAGCTGAAGAAAGAGCTGCAAAGCGTGGAGAGCGAGTTGCAGGACTTGGAATTCCGTTACAAGCAGACGTTCCTGGGCAGCAGCAGACCCACGGAGCGCAACGAGCCCCCGACTCCTCTGGGCAGGATGTTGAACAGGCAGAAGTCCTTGGCCAGCTTCACCCCGGGCAAAAAGACGACCGCATCCCTGACAAAGACCATAAATGCATTCACAAACACTCTATCCAACAATATACAGAACAACGAGATAGTTAGTAAGGGAAAAAACATGATAGACAACCTAAACAGGGACAACAGCAGGTGGCTGAGCGAGATAAATGCGAGTCTAGGGCTGAAGCGAGAGTCCGTAGACCACATGGATACGTTGAGGCTGAAAGCGGATACGTTTAGGACCTCTATTGAGGACATTTTTAGCAAGCGGAAACCGCATCTGGAGACGGTCGAAACCAGTGCGGATTCCGGACTCAGCTCCTCGGACACTAGTTTCTCGAGTGACACATCAAGTCCAGCCTATCCCTACAACGAAGGATAGAACAACATCCTCTACAGATGAATAAAAGTAAAGCCAGGCTGTATAGCCCTATACAACATTCAAGTAAATACCGCCTCCCCGCATTCAAGCAGACTCTCTCTGGTATTCCTTAGACATGTCAGCGTCGGGAATGGATCCACAGACAGTCTCAACCATGATACCTGTAACGAGATAAGGATCAATGTTAGAGGCAGGTCTTCTGTCTTCAAAGTATCCGTAACCCTCGGCTTGAACAGATCTTGGGATTCTGACAGAGGCTCCTCTGTTGGCCACACCGTAAGAAAAGCTCTCCATGGATGCAGTTTCGTGCCTTCCGGTAAGTCTTTGCTCGTTATCAGCACCGTACAAGGCAATGTGCTCCTTGTGTCTCTTGGAAAGCTTCTCGATGGCAGCCTCGATGGCCGTCATACCGCCTGGGACTCTCATAGCAGCGGTGGAAACGTTGGTGTGGCAACCAGCTCCATTCCAGTCTCCCTTGAGAGGCTTTGGGTGGAACGTCACCTTGACACCAAACTCCTCTGCCACTCTGTTGAGCAAGTATCTGGCCATCCACAGCTCATCTCCCATCTTGATTCCTTCACAAGGACCAACCTGGAACTCCCACTGAGATGGCATAACCTCAGCGTTAATACCAGAAATGGTGACGCCAGCGTGCAGACACGCTCTGTAGTGGGCCTCAACAACGTCTCTGGCAAACACCTTTCCGGTACCGACACCACAGTAGTAAGGACCCTGTGGAGCAGGGAAACCACCTTTTGGCCATGCGTAAATGTATCCGTCAACAGGGTCCAACAAGGTGTACTCCTGCTCCAAACCAAACCAGATCTCCTCGGAAGCATGGGCAGTCATGAGCTTGGCACATTCGTGTCTGTGGTTGAACTTGTTTGGGGTTCCGTCGTTGTTCCAGCACTCGGTGAGAACAATCACGTTATCCCCCTTTCTGAAAGGGTCTGGATAGAACGCAACAGGTCTGAGATAGATATCGGAGTTGTTACCTGGCGCCTGGCCGGTGGACGACCCGTCAAAGTTCCACTCTGGTAGCTGGGAGAGCTCGGTCACCTTTTCGGACAAGGTCTTACACTTGGATCTCATTTCCCCGGAACCGTCGATCCAGACATACTCAGCAAGCACTTTTCCGTTCTGGTTGAGGTCGAGGTATTTTGCCAGCGTGGCGGTGTGTTCCAAGATGGAGACTTCCTGTACCATTTTGATCGTATAGTTTCTGGTCCTGATGACACAGCTGTGCAGATATCTAGGACTGCTTTACCACAGTACAAATAGCTACCTAAAAAGCAGGGGTTAGTGACGAATAGTCTTAATCCAGATATCATCCTACTTTTATACTTCTTTGTTGAGCGTGGTCATTTTTGGTCATTTTGATATTTTTTCTTTGGTAGTTTCGTCCACTACAATGCCCGAAACAATAGACTACATTCATGGGAAAAAAACTAGTTCTGACCGGAAACAGTGGCGGTTACGGTCTCTTTTTTCTTACGCGCGGCCTAATAGAGCCCACAAATAAATCCCCGCAGACGTCGTCAGCCACGGGTGTGTGGAGCTCTTATGGGGGGGGTGCGGGCATTAGGCGGCCCACAACATTTCCGGCCCCGCATTTACCCCTGTTTCCGGCTACCGGTTAATGCTTGCGCAAAAAAGAAAAGATGATAAGGCGCAGACGGCGATTTCTAATTCGACAGCATCGTGCACGACCTTTCTGAGGCTGGTGACCACTTTCTCTTATGTATCTCATGTTCATACTTACAATCTCCACTCCTCCTATTGGCGCCGGAAACTGCACCGGAAACCGTAGATTGAAATTTCCGATCCTGTTTCCCTGTCACTACCTGGAGGACCTGCTTTCTGAAACTGTTCAGATTGGTCTATTCTTATCATGACCACAGTAATCAGCAAGAGCTGTCAATGTATATTGCTGCTGCTGCTGCTGCTGTTTGCGGCTGCCCTTAAACACAGCACAGAACCGACTCAACTTCTCCGCGGTGTGGCGGTGCTCTTTATCGACCGCGGACAGCAAGAGATGAAAGAAGATTGTTAATAATAAAAAAAAGACTTCTTTCTCTGCATCCTTCCTTCCCTCACCCCCCTTTCGGGTCGGTGTAAGGTTGCTGCAATTATGGTCGATCGGCGTGCGTCGATTTTCAGAGAAGTCCTTGCACCCCTTGCACCAGAAAATTATAGCTGTCTATAAAAGGCAATCTTTAAACAAACAACCAAATGCGGAAGGTCATCCTGGGTAAACTCTTGATATTTATTATATGTAAACAAAAAATTAAAGCTTTCAAGCTATCACCTTCCAGAAACTCCCCTCCTCTCTGCTCAATGCTCAGAAGGAAGCTGACATCTACGGCACATTATGTCATCTTCTTCCAAGACAGAAATGTCCGGTGAAGATATATTCAAAATGGCCAACCAGTCCGTTGATGAGTTGTTGAAGGAGATTGAGTCCATACCTGACCCCAACTTCCAGCAGCCGTTGGCTGTATCAAAGATAAGAGCAGTTCCGACCACGGAGCCACTGAATTTTCAGCAGCGTTCATCGCCTGCCGCAACTCCTAAAAAGCAGGTCAAGATCGAACTGCTGCCTCCGGAAATTCTAGAGTACGAGGTTCTCAGTGACGATGAGCTTCTACAGGAACAGCCTCAGCTAGACGAAGCTCAGAGAGTGGAAGTTAACTGGAAGGTGGTTCCCTTGAAAATTGCCAGCGATACTGAGCTTCTTGGAAGGCCCCTACCTCAAATCAAGCCATCGAGTTCCGACTTCTCAATAAAGTCGATGCCTAACCTAAGAACAAAGCCATCGAATACCTTTGGTTCCCCGGTATCCGCGAGATACAGTGATTCGGATGATTCTGAAGATACAATTGCTGCATCGCCTGAGATGAAGTACACCTCCGGCTTTGTGTCTCCATTACGGGGTTTTGGTCCACCCAAAAACCCCTCCGCTGCTCACTTACAGCCAGCAAAGCTTACTTATGATCACGATATATATCTAGAGGACTTGAAGCGTGGTGAGCTTGAAGAACCACAAGATATTGCTGCCAACAAGCAGGACAGAGAAAGGTTCAGGGAGAGTCTTACATCGAGCACCAAAAAGGAAAAAGTAGCCACCGACCAAATCATAGAGGATCTAGGAGGCCTGTATGATACTAACATCAGAAACACTGACGGCAGCACCTTGAACCTCAACAGAAACGACTCCGTAAAGTCACAAATGAGTATCAAGTCATCTGAACGCATCCTGACAACTAAGATAATTAATAAACCAGTGAATCATCTTGAACTTAAAGAAGGAATCAAGGGTTTTACTGACAATCAAGTGGAAACCATTTTAGAAGGTTCAGATTATCCGATGGAAGAAGACCCTACTTCCAACAGCTTTAAGGGCATGGGACAAGGGACAGACGGGCACCACGCAAGATCCGCCTCTCTTTCTGACACAATGGGTAAGTTTTTGAGATCGTTGTCTTTCAGCAACCACCCTGTGGCCAAACAGGCAGCTCCGGCTCAGAGAAATGTCTCTATTCAAAGTAATGCTACCTCTATGAACAACGACTCAGATTTTGTATCTGCTGAGGAAGGAGATTCCAGTTTGGAATCATCTGATTTGGGACTGTCTCAGAGCAATCAAATAATCAGTTCTGAAAGCAACAATGATCTAGGGTCAAACGATGATACTATTATTTCAGTTGCGCAAGAGCAGAACTCAAGCTCCAGTGTTGTAAGACATATTGAAGGATACTCAACAGATTCTGCCGACAAAACCGCAGAGTCGGACCAAATAGAAGTTAAAGAGGACGATCTCAGTACACCAGACAACAGTTTTTCATCCAATAAGTTTGTTCTAGAGGTACCTGCTTTCGATGATGATATATTTTCATCCAAAGAACCAGAAGAAAGTTACAGGTTTTTGAGTGGATCCGCATCTTCCTCAAGACATACTTCCTCCAGCAGTAAGCGTGTTGTAAGTATAGAGTCGTCTCCTAGAACTGAGCTGATGAGTATATGGTCCAATCAAGAATCCTTCAAGAACTTACACCACAAGGCCACTCCATCTTTCCAAAGTCTCTGTGATCCCGTTTCCAAACTCGTTGTGAAGGAAGGTCACCATAAGTCGCTAAGTATAATTTCGTCTCACACCACCAACTCAACGTTCAGCGTCTCAAAGTTTATCCCCCGGGCTGCTCTGATGCCTGTTCGTCCTGCCGCTGAAGACCATTCGAGAGTATCTGATACTGCCTATAATAATCCCCTCAACGAGTCCACGATAGATGAATCGCGAAGCAAAGTATCAGTTTCTGGCCACAATACTAGCGTGACAATCCCAGATGAGAGTTCTTCATCCCTCAATAACTCTATTCACCTCTCCGAAATTCTGGAAGACTCAGAAGACTCGTTTTTGAAGGATCTCGAGAAGTGGGAGGCTGATGAGACAGTCGAGGAGGCAGACATACCGCCCCCTAACCCCAATTCTGGCACATTGACCAGTGTCTGGAGAAGAGGCACGCTGTCGTCCAAAACAAGGGTTCCATCGCGGCTTGAAAACGAGCGGATCAAGTTCCCTCAGTTGTCCGTCGATGAGATGGCTAAGTTCATGGTTCATAAAAGAATGGCCAGCGACGAGTTCCAGATAAAGAGCGTCAACAACCAGTTTCGGTTGCAAGATAATGCTCCTCCACATGCTGAGCAACAGGGTTTGATGGTCCGGGTAATGACAAACAACGACACTCGGGGTTCCTTCATGGCGGATGAGAGCTCTTCGGTGATAGTTCCTGAGCTCGGAATTGCTACGGGACAAATATCGAGTCCATTTCCTATTTTTGATGATCGTGACCGTGCAGAAGAAGCGAATATTGTTGGAAAGGAGGCTGCCACTGCATCAAGATATGGAGACATAGTGAAACACGCCACCGCAATCGTTCCAGCTCGTCCAGAGAAAGAGTCTACTGTTTCAGCTTCAGCTTTACAGCCGGTGGATCCTAGACGAATCAACTCAGTTCAACTGCCTCAGTCAAAGCCTGGGAGGTCTGCTGCAAGTGCTAGTGACAACACTGAGAGAGGCAGACTATTTTTGAGACTGATGGGAATCAGAGACATCGATGTGCCTGAGTTGGTGCAGCGTAACGCAAAGGTCCAGGTTGTTCTAGATAACGGCATACACTGTCTAACAACGGACTACTTTGCTATTGAATCCCGAGAGCTTGTTCCTATTGGAAAAGAGTTTGAGCTGATTGTTGATGACTCCCTGGATATTGTGGTCACGTTAAAGCTCAAATATGATCAGCCAAAGTCAACCTTGGTAGAGATCAAGGAAAAGCGAAAGGTGAAAGCGAAGAGTCCCTTTGCCAGACTGTTTGGCATGAAGGACATCATCACCTCTACAAGATATGTCAACAAACCCGCCCCATTGGACCCACTATCCAAGATAGTTGCTAAAGATGGGTCATTCTCCAAGTTCAACGTGAACTTCAAAACGTTTGAAGAGTCGGTTACATGTACTTCCAAGATATTCCGCCTGAATGGGTTCAACGAGTGGAGCCTGAGCCAAGGAGCCTCCGAGCGTATTGCTAGACAACCGCCATACAAGATATGTGCAATGGAGGTGTCCATGATGTACATCCCAAGAACCTCAGATTATGAGACGCTTCCTATGAGTATCAAGAATGCGTACGACCAGGTCAGCCAGATTCGGCAGGTGATGAACGCGAAGCGTCAGGGATACATGTACCAAGAGGGTGGAGACGTAGCTGTATGGGTGAGGCGGTATTTCAAGCTGGATGGCTATGATCTTAGTGCGCATAACGAAACCACTATGAAGATGAAAGTTAAGCTGAATCTGAAAAGAGTTGTCGACATCATCTACATAGGCAAGCCGGGAGAAGGTGGCATTGAGTCTTCTGTTGCTGAGATAAAGGAGTTATCTGCTCCGCGGATATCAGGGAAGAAGACGAGGGATTTCAGTGAGACACTGTTTTTGAGTCATGCGTTCAAACTGAAGTTTGTGAATGGCGAGACTGTGGATTTTGGATGTGATAGCGAGGCCGAAAAGATGGAATGGGTGGACCTTTTGAAGGAGATTATTGCCAAAAATAATTTCAGACGTCAACCATGGGTTAAGCGGATGATAATGCAAGCTGGAGAATCGGACCGCCAACAGCTGTCAGTATGACATAAACAAACAGCCCCTGTTTCCCGATAAGGTAAGAGATACACACACCGGGGATCCAAATTCAATAGCAAATGTGGAACCAACATCATAGTACTCCGGAGAGTTGACCACCATTAAGCGGATGCGATTCTCTCTACTGGGGAACCCGTCCCCACGGATTTCCTCTTTGGGCATTCCGGTGCTCCGGATGAACTGCTTTTTCGCTGCTTTCAAATAGGAAAAAACACATGTAAGATAAGAAATAGAAATGTTCTGTAGACCGAATTCACTCGGAGGCGCTGAATGCGGTAATGGTGTAAGGATGCAGGCGTGCCGATAAGATGCGATGATCTTCTTTAGATGCAGCAAGCGAAAAGGCGGTTGACGGTATAAAAGGGCTTGTTGCTGCTGCTGCTGCTGCTGTTGCTGCTTCAAGGCCAGATTGTGTGACTGTTTCTCCAGAGTAACGACTATATCGCGAAAATGCCAGAAGCTACCGGACTCACCGTGACTCCTCTTGAAGGTCATCAATTTGGTGCTAAGATCACGTTACCAGAATACACCAACGATCCTTCCCAGCTCAGCGACGACGACTTTGAGCAGCTCAAACAGGCGCTTCTGACACACTCGGTGCTTGTGATCCCAGACCAGGCCGAGCTGACGCCCGCCTCTCAGCACACTCTCACCACCAGATTCGATCCAACCACGGGAACAAACTACGGCCACGATGAGAAGATCTTCCATTCCAGCAAGTCGATTCTGGCCAAGGACGGTAGAAGCGTTCCCTCGAGACCGGAGGTGATGATGGTTGGTAACGGGTCTTTTGAAGCAGGCCACGAAGGCATGAAGGCGTTTACCCTGGAACACCCGAGCCACACCACTTTTCACAAGGACGTTCTTTCGCCAGAGCAGATCGCCAACGGTCAGACGAGATACTACAGATGGCACATTGACGCTGCGCTGTATGAGCTTGCGCCCCCTGTTGTGACCACTCTGTTGGGGATCATTGTGCCCCCTAGCACTGAGACACAGACCATTGTGTACGAGGACACCAACGAGAAGAAGGAGATTGCAAAGGGTGCCACAGCCTTTGCATCCGGAAGAATTGCTTTCGACCTGCTCTCCGATGAGGACAAGCAGTTCGCTTTGACACACACTGTGGTGTACGCTCCACACCCATACATCTACATCAACAACTGTAAGGCCACCTCCGATGGGCTTACCATTGAGTCTGAAAAGCCCTCAAAGGAGACTCCTTTTTCAGAGCTACCAACCTGGGAAGACTCTAAAGTCAAGAGACTTCCTCTTGTGTGGACAAACCCCCACACTGGTAACCCGCACCTGCAAGTTCACGGATCCTGCGTGTATCAGCTAGTCAACACTCAAACGGGAGAGGTTGTGGCTGAGCTGGAGGATGCCAGAAAGATCGTCCACAGACTCATGAGACCTGCGATTTCTCCTGAGCATGTGTATGCTCACGCTTGGAAAAAAGGTGATCTCTGCATCTTCCACAACAGAGGAGTGATTCACTCTGTTACTGGAGAACTCGATCCAGAGGAGAAGAGACTCATGCACCAGTGTAACGTTGCCAGTGGTGAGGACCCATTGATGCTCAATTAGGCTGTGGTTGATCATGCTGTCTATAGTGGTTTTGAGTTTTGTGATTCATTGTTTGCGTTGTACATTATTTATCATAGTAAGGCTTACTCATTATTGGCACTCTGTAGTCTACCTTCTTCTTCTTCCTCTTGTATTATCCCTCTCCTTATACTCCTGCTGTTGTCCTCCGATTTCTAGCGCTCTATCTGCCTGGTCGCGAGTGTTGTAGCCAGGTCTTGACGGTGGTTCAGGAGTGGAGTTTGACATCGGTCTGGAAGGCAGTCTAGGTATGTGCGGCAGGCTCGGGGCTCCGCCTTGTGGAGGAGGCGGTATATCTGTGTTTTTAGAGGCCCCAATGGATCCCTGCATGTTGGGCATGTTGGGCATGCTGGGCATATTTGGCATGTTTGGCATATTTGGCATGTTCGGCATGTTCGGCATGTTTGGCATGTTCCCCATGAACGGTGGCATTCCCATCATGAACGGAGGAAGCATGGGCATGTTGTTGGCCCCCGGGCCTGGAACTCCACCAGGAAGAAGACCACTGAGGCTGGGAGGAATGGCTCCGCTAGCAATCAGGTCATTTATCACCTTTGACGGGTTGAACTCAGCACGCAGCTTGTCGTGTTTCGAGCAGTACGCAAGCCATGACAGCTCGTCAAAACCGAAGTTGAAATAGTCCGATATATCTGCCCCCGGGAGTCTCCACGGCTTTTCCTGCAGCTCTTCCAACGGCAACTGTGTGATTGCTACTCCTTCGTATTCCCCAACCTTGTTGATATCTAGCCCACGAGACTCAGCAAGCATCGGCACCGTTTGCCCCGTGGTCAATCCTTGGCCCTCCGCTCCCTTCGACCCGTCGGCAGTCTCTACTTTGGACTCTGTCGAGCCTATGATGAACTCGACGTCGGAGTCGCTGTCGGACTCCTCTTCCTCGCTCGATCCCGACTCCGCTTCCGGCTTCACGTCAGCAGGCTTCATTTCAGCCCCGTCCTGGGCCTCTATAGTAGTGGCTGTCTGCTGTCCATCTTTCTGGCCGTCGTCAGAACCGTACAGAAAGTCATCATCCTCGTCCATTTTTTTTTTCGTTCTAGTTCAGGAACCAGTCTCTGCCGTGCGTGCTCAATTGAGAGGAGAAAAGCTAAGCAAACAAACAGATCCAGATGCCAGCCACGAGCCAAATGAACCAACTCGAACTGGATTCAAATGTCCTTTATTTATCGTTCCTAAGTTTCTTCACAATTTTCTCCTTTCCTTAGTAGAGTAAGAGGAACAAGGAACAAGGTTGTTTCGCCTGTGTAGAGATGTGCAGAGGGGAGACTCACCGCCACTGTGTGGAGCAGTACAGACACCGCCGCATCTTTTTCGCACTGCCGCGTCACGTGATGGCTGCTAGGGCTCACCCGTGTAAAGTGTAGTACTTCCCGCAAACCCTCTCATAAGAGGTGTCAGGAGTAGATAGATTTTTCACACCCAGAGCAAAGAGGTCGAAAAAAAAAAAGAGACAGAGCGAGTGGAATAGAAAAAAAAAAGCTTTACCTTACCGTATAACAACCAGTCTTTCTTATCAACTGAAAAGCATAGCTTGAAGCACAAACGACAAGATGTAAGTCAACTACACCGCTTCAGGAAATCCACACACAGGTTACTAACTCCCGCGATGCTACAGGTCTAAGAGAACTAAGAAGGTCGGAATCACCGGTAAATACGGTGTCAGATATGGTTCTTCGTTGAGAAGACAGTGTAAGAAGTTGGAGATCCAGCAACATGCCAGATATGACTGCACCTTCTGCGGAAAGAAGTCTGTCAAGAGAGGTGCCACCGGCATCTGGAGCTGCAAGTCCTGCAAGAAGACAGTTGCTGGAGGTGCCTACACCGTGTCTACTCCAGCTGCTGCTACTATCAGATCTACCATTAGACGTCTGAGAGAGTTGGCCGAGGCCTGATTGGTTATTCATAGCTTGATGTTCTAATAAAAAGATAATACATTGTATGTGAAGCTGTTGTGCTGAGCTGTGTTTGCTGTGTAGCATGTAACTAGCTCTGCTTTCGGTAGGGTAACACTTTGTTTTTCCTTTGAAGGTCAAGGGGAATTCAAAAAAAAAAATTAAAATCAATTGGTGCATGCGGGGTTTGAACCCGCGACCATCGCGTGGCTTCGTAATGAAACGATGCGTGACGTTAGTATAGACGTCATATACGACTATAAGCACGATGCTCTTGACCTCTGAGCTAATGCACCAATTTTTTTAAGAGAACTGAACGTCTGGGATGATATACCTGGGACGGTCTTAGGGGGTCAAAACACACCTGTTGATATTTTTGAACAGCGGAGATCTACGGCGACGGTGTGCTGGTTTGTATTCTGTGTATTGGTGCTAGTCAGTGGTGACGGGAACCAACGCCATCTTTCCCGCTCTTTGAACCGCCACACGGCTGTTTCCCATACTTGAGCAGCTGATTCTGGGGTAACTAAAGGTGATGAAAAATTTATATATGATGCTAATCTAAAAAGACTGAAAGTGATTGAACCAGAGCGATGATTTCTGTGAGGACGTCGGTGGCCTACCGCAGCAGCATGCTGTTGGCCAGACGTCATAGCAGCTCTCTTTTGAGAGACACACACAGCCCCGGTTACGTGCCCGCTGTTCCCGGGAAAAACGACCAGATAATCGTCTCCATGTCATCGGGAGTGGACTCTTCAGTTTGTGCTCTCATGTATTCGCGGATGTACAGCAACGTCAAGGGGGTGTTCATGGCAAACTGGTCGCCGGATGCTGCCGGAACCAAGGCGTGCACCTCTGAGAGAGACTGGGAACAGGTGCAAGAGACGTGCAAGCACATCGGCATTCCGTGCGAGAGAGTTAACTTTGAGAAGGAATACTGGACTTCTGTGTTTGAACCGATGCTGGACATGTACAAACGGGGGTTGACCCCGAACCCGGACGTTGGCTGCAACCGGTATGTCAAGTTTGGAAAGATGATTGAGCATCTGAGCGCTCATTTGGGCGAAGCAGAGGACTGGTGGCTGGTGTCGGGCCATTACTCCAAGATAATGAAAAGCACACGCTCGGGAGAGTACCACCTGCTGCGGTCGGACTATAGGCAAAAAGACCAGTCGTATTATCTCAGCATGATCCCTGAGAAGGTGCTGGGCCGAGTTTTGATGCCTATGGGTCACTACACGAAGCCGCAGGTCCGTGAAATCGCACACCAGTACAATCTGCCTGCTAAAGACAAACCCGACTCGCAGGGGCTCTGTTTTGTGTCACAAAAGGGGAAGTTCAAGGATTTCTTGGCAGAGTTTCTACCACCGAATCCAGGCAACATAGTGACAGCGGATGGCAGAGTGTGGGGAACCCACAACGGTCTCTGGCACGGAACCATAGGCCAGAGATCCGGCATCTCGATGCCGCAGGGAGACCCTGAGTTGAAAGGTACTTGGTTCATATCGGGGAAAGACTTCAAGGCAAACACATTGATTATCTCTAAAAGAGATGATCCCGCTGCATTCATGAGAGATAAAATCTTTGTCACCGACTGGCGATGGCTGAACAGTTCCAGCAGCTTTGAGGGTTTCTCCGGCAGCTCATTGCAGATTCAGTTTAGATCTCTCCAGGATCCAATAGCACTGTCCGAGATAACAGCAGCACCAAACGACAGCGGGGAAATCATGTTTAGGCTGTGCAAATCTGTGGAGGGAATAGCCCCAGGTCAGAATCTGGTTTTGTATGACGGAAATAGGGTCTTGGGATGCGGGATCATAACGAATATGCTATAAACATATTAGGACACACTCTTCAAGTCTATGGCATCACTCAGGCGTTTCAGACGCTGTCTGACAGTGAAATAGTACCAGTTCTGCTCGTATATAGAGATCAGGTTCGATTGCAGAACACACATAGATCGCACCAACAGAATATTGTAGTTGTAGCGGTGCTGTTTGAACTGCTCGAGGATTGATAATAAGGTTTCGCGTGAAACCGAGCCCAGTCTGCGGATCTGGTTCCTTTTTTCGAAGTCTGCTTCTAGCGTGTTGAGAGATGCAAGGTTTCGGATGAGCTCATCAACCAATTTGAGATGCGCTTCTAGGTCACCCAGACTCGCGGTCACCAGCCTCTTTTTGTCCTCCATCGAGGTCTGTTCCTCCGGCAGGGTGTCCGGGTCATCTTTGCACCATTGGACTGCCTCATATAGGTCGAGCTGCTTCAGCTTGTCTATGAAAGCCTCGATCTCCTTGTTGTCTTTCAGGATCTCACGCAGACGTCTGAATTGAGCCACGAGCTGATCCTGGATGGGATTTTCCGGGTTCGCGTCGTTCAGACGAGCCTCCAGACGGATCAACCGCTCATTGAGAGCTTCATAGGCTTCTACGGAGAGCATGAAAAAAGAGCTGGGCACAGGAGCGTACTTGTGGGACTTGCCGCACGTGAGTTGTTTTTATGTTATATACAACATGATTGTTTATCTTACACAGTGAGGGTAAAATAAAACAAAATCAAGGTAGAGATAAATTGAAAACAGGACCTCGATTCATGTCAGCACAGCAATACAGTATGAAAATAGACAAAGGGAGGGTAAAAAAAGGAACAAAATCAGAGGGAACCAGATACGCCAGCAAGGCAAGGCCATCCCAATTGGCCTGTTTGAAGCACCCAGTTTGTCTTGGGTCAATTGTGCTTCGACTTTGAATGTCCGTGCGCTTACGTCAGCCCTTATGAAAAGGGGATGGCGATCGATTAATTTCTGCAGAAGGAAAAAAAAAACACATACATAGAATATAACACGACAGC
The DNA here is from genome assembly GCA_030559035.1 of Ogataea wickerhamii. Taxonomy (NCBI): domain Eukaryota; kingdom Fungi; phylum Ascomycota; class Pichiomycetes; order Pichiales; family Pichiaceae; genus Ogataea; species Ogataea wickerhamii. The sequence goes on from JAKTQX010000006.1 coordinate 287,155, forward strand.
ATCAAATATGCTGAGTGTCAACGATAGGTGTTTTAGTTTCTCATAATTGTGAAGCAGATTGTACCAGCCGGTAGGAGGACGAACGAGCGAGCGAACGAAAACCGAGTACTGGAGTGAATATGGTAAGTTGAATGCGTTGACGTTTTTGGACAGACAGGAGGGGTCTGCGTGTGGGGGCGGTGAGAGTGGTGCGAGTCCTGTACTAACACAGATAATCCGTAGTCGAGATCAGGGTATGTTATCGAGGGGTGCGAAAGGGGACGGAGAGGGGTGCGTGGTGTGCGAAGCGAGGAGTACTAACAACATAGCAGAGTTGCTGTTTCGGATGAGGCGTTGAAAGCGTTCAATGACCTGAAGCTGGGCAAGAAGTTCAAGTACATTATCTACAAGCTGAACGATTCCAAGACCCAGATTGTTGTGGATTCGACGTCGAGCGACGAGTCGTACGACGCGTTTCTTGAGCAGCTGCCGGAGAACGACTGCAAGTACGCCATCTACGACTTTGAGTACGAGATTGGCGGCGGAGAGGGCAAGAGATCCAAGATTGTGTTCTACCAGTGGTCCCCTGACACTGCGAGCGTCAAGGCCAAGATGATCTACGCCTCTTCCAAGGATGCTCTGAGAAGAGCGCTGAACGGTGTTTCGGCAGACATTCAGGGCACCGACTTCAGTGAGGTTGCCTACGACAGTGTTCTGGACCGGGTGAGCAGAGGTGCAGGCTCGCACTAGGCTGGCCGGAGCGGAACCGGCGCAGCAGAACCGGCGCAGCAGAGCCGGGCTGCCTGCTGCCTTTTAGAGCTTGTGTGTTTTCCATACCTACATACAGAGGGGGCCTGACCTTTTTTCTTCTGGATTTTGTTACTTGTCACTAACTGTTCCTTTACTGGTTATTATTGTAGGGTGGATGGATGTGGTGTAATTTGTTTTTTTTCCTCTTCTGCTCCCCTCGCCGCTGGCGAATCTCGGTTTTGGACTGAGCACACGACCCTCCCAACATATCAGGACAAATCCTGATAGTACTGAGGTGTCCTGGAAATGTTGTTAGTATTGGCGAAAAGCCAAAAAAAAACTTTGACAGGGCACTTTTTACCCTCCTGGAGCCCCCTGAACTGTTCAGAGTTCTCGCCCCCCCCGTCGCAGCACCACCAATTGACCGCGCGCCCTCTCTCCCCGTTTCCCCGTCCGCCATGCCCGCCTCTGATCCCAAACAGAAGCCCCCTCGCGCCAGCCTGGAGCAGAAGATCATGATCATGGACTTCTATCACAACTCCAAGAGGCCGCAGAGCGAGACTGTGGAACACTTCAGAGACAGGTTCTCTATCTCCACGTCCAGCTTCAGCGAGTGGCTCAAGGCGGAGCGCGAGCTGCGGCTGCGGCTGCAGGAGGCCCAGCAGGTTGACGAGGCCACGAGCAAGAGCATGCGCTCGTCAAAACGCAAAAGCTCCTATAAGTACGAGCAGATCAACAACGCCATGCACAAGATCGTCAAGGAGCGGCTTTCGCAGAGCCTGCCCATCAACGAGCCGATACTCAGAGAGTACTGGGTGAGGTTTGCGCGCCAGTTCGGTGTCGTGGAGCCCAAGCGAATGGAGGGGTTTAGCCACGGCTGGCTGTCCACCTTCAAGAGACGGCACGGTCTCGACCGCAAGCGGATGCGCGGGGCCAAGCAGCAGCAGCAGCAGCAGCAGGAGGACACGGGCTCTGCCGCCTCGCTGCTGGATCTTGGCGGGCCCCGTCCCCGGGCATCCAATGGTGGTCCGGGCACCGAGGACCATCTGGCCTCCATTCTGCCGGCCTCCGACTACTCGTACCACGGCCAGCAGTCCGCGCCATTCGATCACCACCAGCTCCCACAGCCACAGACAGCATTCATCGGCTCGCGCCAGTCGCAGCCCCAGCAGCCCCCGCAGCAGCAGTCACAGCCCCAGCACCAGCAACATCAGCAGCATCTGCCCCACATCGCCTCGCTGCACCAGGTGCCCCAGCAGGACTCGCATGACTACCTGTTGCTAGACTCCCACGCGTCGCAGGTCAATGCCGCCACACAAACTGCCCCGGGACCCTCCCACTCCCATCATCAGGCCCTCTCGGACAGATACCAGTCGTACGAAGTGAACCAGTTACTCAACAGCGATGCTGCCGCTGCCTCGCACAGAACTGCTGCAGCAAATGCGGCAGCAGGCCCTGCCGCCTCCCAGAACTCGCAGGCCCAGCAGGCACCCGTGGCACCGCAGCTGACGAGTTTCGTTCCCCTGGAAAATCAGGTAAACAGGTACACCATGGCCGGCGGAGCAGGCGTGGGATCGGTCCAGCCACAGCAGCAGCAGCAGCAGCAGCAGCCACAGCAGCAACAGCAGCACCAGGTTCACCAGCCGCAACCTCGCGACCCGTCCGAGCCAGAGTTTGGAATAGATATCGCAGACATGGAGAAGTTCATCTTCGTCTACTCAGAACGTTTTTTCCAGCAGTACGGCTACCATTTTGCTAAATCAAAGGAGTACTTCGACACGTTCAAAACACGGTTCATGGAAGACAAGCTGCTGTACATGTCGAGTGGCTCGTCCAAGGCCACTTCAGGGGTTGATGAATTTTTCATGCGCAGAATGAGATGACGTAAGCAAGAGTATTTTCACTGATAATCGAAAGCAGTAGAGGGACAAGAACAAAAAAAAAAAATATTATTCCAGGAGGGTGGGTGGATAAGATAGATAGGATGGATGAGGATACAACTAGAAAGAGACAAAAAAGCACCTCATCTCAATAATCAGGCTAGGCGTTCTGGGCAGCCTCCGATGACGGGCCGGCGCCGGTCTGCTGGGTGTGCTGCTTTTGCTGCTGCTGCTGCTGAATCAGCCCTGCCTCGTACTGTTCCTGGGGAGCGCTGTTTGCCGTGGAATCGTCGGACCCTTCAATCTCGTGGAAGTCCAGGATCTCACTGTACATCATTATTCTCCAGGTATCCACGGGGAGGTCTGCGTCGTTGAAACTCCAGTCGAACTTTTCCTCTGCGACAGGCTCGTCCGAAGGGTCGTGGTAGGGGCTCAGGTACGGATGTTCCAAGGCCTGTTCTGCAGTGACTCTTTTTCGAGGATCAAACACCAGCATCTTAGCCAGCAGGTCGATCGCATCGGGCTCCAAGCCCTTGAACCGTTCACTCAGCGCGACCGGCTCTCTCTGCGGCAGCGACTGCACAAACCGCAGTGTGTTTTCGGAGCAGATAGTATCAATGACGTCCGCGGGAGGGGACCCTAAGAGCTCGGTGATTATCGAGAACTGATGGACGTGGTCCTTTCCCGGAAACAGTGGTTTCCCCTCGATCATCTCTGCAAAAATACACCCTGCAGACCATATGTCTACCTCTGTGTCATACTTCTGCCAGGTGAGCATAATCTCTGGCGCTCTGTAGTATCTTGTAGAGACATATCCTGTCATTTGCGGGTCCTGGATCCGCGCGAGGCCAAAGTCGCAGATTTTCAGGTCGCAGTTCTCGTTGATCAGGATGTTGCTGGGCTTCAGGTCTCTGTGGATGACTCCGGCAGAGTGCACGTACTTGAGTCCTCTCAGTATCTGGTACAAGAAGTACTGGATGAACTGCTTCTCTATAGGTCTGGACGTCAGAAGACGGTGCAGGTCTGTTCCTTGCAGCTCTGTCACAAAGTATATGTCCTCCAGTGGCGACAGGAAGATGTCGTCTAGCGAGATCAGGTTCTCGTGTCTCAGGTGGTTCAGCAGCTTCAACTCTCTATAGGTTCGCTTGGCCAACACAGGGGTGGAGAACGGCTTCATCACCTTTTTTATAGCCACGTTCTGGCCGCTCAGTCGGTCCTTGGCAGAACACACCAGTCCAAATGCCCCCATTCCTACGGGATGGAGGTCAGAGTACCGCGATGTGGTCTCAAAGACCGTGCCGAAGATCTGTGTTCTTGTGAATTCCTGCGACATGGTTGGGACCGTCGGGAGGGCTGCGAGAGGCGTAGCGGGGGGCGGAAAAACTGCTGCGGGGTCTGAGCGCCGGGTCTCTGGTGCTGGGGCGGTCGCTGGCTCGGTCCGGGATGCCCTTGTAACACCTGTGCGTAGCCGTCGATATCTAGCAACACGCTTCGCAAGCTAAATAATATTTTTCCTGCTCTCTCTTTTTCGCTTGGTTGGCTTGTAATGTGGAGCCTCCATCGAGTTTTGGTCGTGCGCCGCCGAGTCCGGCTGCGGGGGGGGGGGGGAAGGGCAGGAGGAGGAAGTAAAACGTGCACCCGTGCACCAGCCGCGAGGATCGGGGTTTTCATCTTCTTCCTCTCTGGGGGGACCGGACCGGGCATATAATTTTATTTTGTCACCGGTAAACGAGACCTGCTCGTGAGCAGTCCAGTTCCCGTGACACTTTGCGAACTGCACCGCTGGGGCCCTTGTCTGTTTGTATCTGATCCCGTTCCCGTTCCCGTTCCCGTTACCGGAGCAAAAACAGCGATGTCGCTTGCCCAGAAGTACACCAGCGAAGCACAGCTGCTGGACCGGAGATACCCGAGTCACAGAGCTCTGTTCGAGGTCCCCACGTTTCGGAGCATGGACATCCAACCTCCGTCGTCCAAAGATGCCGACTCTCCTGTGAACTACCTGTGCGGAAACTCGCTGGGGCTGATGCCAAAAAGCACGCCTGCCGCAATCAACGCGGAGCTGCAGGCGTGGACAGACCGCGGGGTCGAGTCTCACTTCAGGCACAGAGGCGAGTCCCAGGGACTCACTTCCTGGGTAGACATCGATCTCCCGGTAGTTCCGCTGCTGGCACCCGTGGTAGGCGCAAAGGAGACAGAGGTCGCCTGCATGGGCACATTGACGATGAACCTCAACTCGCTGATGGCCGCTTTCTATCGCCCTGACAGCCAGCGCAAGCGGTATAAGATCATGTTTGAGAAAGGAGCGTTTCCCTCGGATTACTATGCATTCCTGAACCAGGCTCAAATGCACGGATATGGGCCGGAGGCTCTGTTGCAGCTGGAACCGCGACAGGGAGAACACTGTCTGCGAACGCAGGACATCCTCGACACGCTGGAGAAAGAAGGCCACACAGTAGCCGTGGTGTGCTTTCCTGGCATACAGTACTACACAGGACAGTTTTTCGACATTGCTGAAATCAGCAGCGCAGCACACCGTGCCGGGTGTGTAGTAGGGTGGGACCTAGCCCATGCTGTTGGAAATGTCGAGCTGCAGCTGCACAGCTGGGACGTTGACTTCGCTGTGTGGTGCTCCTACAAGTACCTGAACTCGGGCCCGGGAGCGATCGGGGGTCTGTTCGTGCACGAAAGACATACCCTGAACACGCAGCAACAATGGCTGCCAAGACCTGCTGGCTGGTGGGGGAACGAGTCCAGCGAGCGGTTCAAGATGGAGGAGACGTTCCGGCCTATCGAGAGTGCGCTGGGGTTCCGGCAGTCCAACCCGAGCGTGCTCGACGTTGTGTCTCTCAGGTCGTCACTGGAGACCTTTGCTCGTGCTGGAGGGGTTGCAGATCTGAGACGCAAGTCTGTGGCTTTGACAGCGTTTCTTGAAAAGCTTCTTAGAGAGTCTCCCTTCTACAGCCAAAAGCCGGGTGATGACGACTGCCCCCCACATTTTTGTATTATCAGCCCCAGCGATCCACAGAGACGAGGCGCCCAGCTGTCGCTTCTTTTTGGGCCACACCCACAAATCATGGAGAGTGTTTCCGTGTATCTGCGTAGCAACGGGGTGATTTGCGATGAAAGAAGGCCTTCGGTGATCCGCCTGGCGCCTGCTCCACTGTACAACAGCTTTTCAGACTGCATTGAATGTGTGGATGCTCTAAATGCCGCGTTTCAGGCTCTTGATAACGAATGAGAGATACGCTAACGAATCTCACTCTGATAGCGATTAGACTTCACTAGCATGCAGCACAATGAAGAATACCCAGCCGTGGCTTGCTGCCACTGCCACAGATGCCACATTGTTTTTTGTTCAAACCCCATGCTGTCTGTCTTGCAGCTGCCCATTGTCACAGTAGGGGACTCTCTCGCCAACAGTGGAGAGAGATTCCTTGCATAGACTAACTATATTTTTCTTTCACGGCCCCAGACGTGCGGCTAATCCGCGCCGCACAACCCCAGCATTGGCGTGAAAAAAAAAATATTTTCGTTTTACGACAGCCACTGTGGCATCACCCACCTCGCACCTCTCGTTGAAAACGCAATGACGCCATGCTGGTGGGTACAGCCCTGGCATGTGCGGCGGAGACTGCATTGTTAGACTCCCCCCCTGATAATAGACTCTCGCAGATTTTGTATTGTCGGGTATTGTCCCGTACAGCAGCAGCTCGGGCACGTGATAGTTACTAATTTTTCACTCAGATCCTCAAATGTGACTACCTCAAGATTCTTGGTAGCAAGGCGATAGACTATAAAAGCATCAGGAGCACTCTTGCAGATCAAGATCTGACACATGTAGTCCAAAGGGCCTAACAGCAGTTGCTTCCTAGTAATCCATTAACAACATGAGTCAGAGGGAGGAGGAGTACCACGCTGGGTCGGAGGTTCCTCGCACCGCAAGAGACTACAAGTCCACAGGGGACCATTTCTCTTCTTGGGAGAAACCTGCGTCTGGACTGCTTGTTCACACATATGAGGAGGGAACTGTTGACGCAAAAGATTATTTCAAAAACCTAGTGGCCAATCCTGGTCCAAGGGCTCTTACCTATGTCAAGTCCCTGTTTCCTATCCTAGGATGGATTGGACACTATCCGTTCACACCACAGTGGGTTTACAGTGATTTTGTTGCCGGTGTCACTGTTGCGATTGTTCTCGTTCCTCAGTCCATGTCTTATGCCCAGATTGCAACACTGCCTTCTGAGTACGGATTGTACTCTTCGTTCGTGGGAGTTCTTATTTATGCTCTCTTTGCCACCAGTAAGGACGTTTCCATCGGACCTGTCGCTGTGATGAGTTTGGAGGTTGGTAAGATCATTGCTCGTGTCCAAGACAAGCACGGAGATCTGTATTCAGGTCCTGTCATTGCCACCACTCTATCATTGATTTGTGGAGCTATCGCTCTGGGAATTGGTGTTCTCCGTCTTGGGTTCATTGTCGAGCTTATTTCGCTTCCAGCTGTGCTTGCTTTCATGAGTGGATCAGCTTTCAACATCATCCTGGGTCAGATACCGGGCCTGATGGGCTTCTCAAAGGATGTCAACACCAGAGCTGCCTCATATAAGATTGTCATCAACACACTGAAGAACTTACATAAGACTAAGGTTGACGCTGCCTTTGGGCTTGTTTGTCTCTTCATTCTTTATGCATGGAAGTTCACGACCTCCTATCTTTACAAAAGGTATCCCAAGCAAAGAGTCTTCTTCTACCTTGAACAAATCCGGACAGCAATAGTTATTATTTTCAGTACTCTGATCAGTTACCTGATTATCAGACATGATAGAAAAAACAGTCCTTTCAGTGTCAACGGTACGGTCCCTTCTGGATTGAAACACGTCGGTACCATGGACTTGCCACATGGACTCCTTGCTGATATTGCATCCGAACTGCCGGCCGCAACTATTATTTTGGTTTTAGAACATATCTCCATCTCGAAGTCTTTTGGAAGAATCAATGATTACAAAATCAACCCTAATCAGGAGCTCATTGCTATTGGAGTGACCAATCTTGTTGGAACTTGTTTCAACGCTTATCCCGCTACGGGATCTTTCAGCAGAACTGCTCTCAAGGCCAAATGTGGTGTGCGTACTCCATTTGCAGGTATTTTCACGGGAGCCTGTGTTCTTCTTTCGATTTATTGTTTCACAGATGCCTTTTATTACATTCCAAAGGCCGCCCTTTCTGCTATCATTATCCATGCTGTTAGCGATTTGATCACTTCTTATAAGATCTCATGGAATTTGTGGAAAGTTCAACCGCTCGACTTTGGTATCTTCATCATTGGAGTCATCATAACTGTATTCGCTACCATTGAGGATGGAATCTATTTCTCTGTTTGTGCGTCTGCGGCCACTATGCTCTGGAGATTGTGTAAGCCGAACGGAGCATTTTTGGGAAGAATCAAGGTTGTCGAGGTTGTCGACCCTGTCTTGGAGACCCAGAATGAAGAGGAAGTCGCATACAGCCATAAACCAGCTGACGATACAGCCATCACTTCAAAACCAACCTACAAAGTTCAATACAGATGGGTCCCTCTGCCTAACAATCCTGCGAACCCAGCTGCGATACACACAGAGTATACCAACAATCGGATCAATGTTCTTCCGCCCCCTCCAGGAGTGATTGTTTTCAGGCCATCAGAATCGTTTGTGTATCCGAATTCGTCACAGCAGGTTGATCTGGTGTTGGATGAAGTGAAAAGATTAACCAGACCTTCTCATGCGAAAGTTGAGAAGACATTCAATCGTCCAGGGAAGCTAGAGGTTGCTTGGTTGGACAAGAGAAGAAAGAAGGTCGCTGTTGAGGAAGAAGAAGAATCTAGACCTCGACTAAGGGTTGTTCATTTCGATTTCAGTCAGGTAATCGGGATAGATGTGACATCTGTCCAGGCCCTGATAGATTTGAAGAAAACCATCGACCTGTACGCAGGAACAGATTACGATATCCACTTTTCTGGAATCTTGAATCCTTGGGTCAAGAGAGGTCTTGTCAATGGAGGATTTGGAGCTAGTGTCCATGAAGAGAAGGTCACCCAGGAGGTGACTGAACTGGATTCTTCAAGTAATGACAGCGGCACGGAGGTCAAAACCAAGTCTCGCACTCACACGGTAGGTGATATCGAGCACCAGGTGGTGGACGCGGGATTCGATTTGGACGACCCGGATAAACTTTATTCGTTGATTGGAAGAAACCATCCTTGTTTCCATTTCGATATTCCTTCATATTCTCATTACGATAACTAATTGGTGATAGTCTCTTAATACGATAGAGGTGGATTTTAATTAACTCTAGGGGTTCATAATTGAATAGTTTTGGGGCTTTTGTTTTATTTGATCCCTTGACATGTGGGGTTGCTAAGGGGAGGAAGACAAAAGCGGGAGTTTACAACCTTGCACCAGAAGGTGATTGCATAATTTTTTTTTTTTCTCTCTCTCATGTAGTAGGAAAAATTGTTTTCTCAGAACAAGTATGTCTACTTGAAGGCACAAAGTTGTAAACTGGTAGAGTGAGCTGATCGATCTCGCTTATATATGCATCCTGTCCGAACTTGGAGAACTGGGATACGTTGTTTCGCGCAGTTGCACAGACATTACAGCCGAAAAGTGGCAGTTACTAGACCTAAAGGAAAAGGATTAGTTGTCAGAAAAATGACTGAGAGTTTTAGCAGAGAAGCACTGGAGTCCGTTTTGAAAAGACGGTTCTTTTTTGCCCCTGCTTTTGAAATATATGGAGGTGTTTCTGGTCTCTACGACTATGGACCTCCAGGATGTGCGCTACAAGCAAACATTGTGGATGTGTGGAGAAAACATTTCATTCTAGAGGAAGACATGCTGGAGGTTGATTGTACCATGTTGACCCCGCACGAGGTTTTGAAGACTTCTGGGCATGTTGATAAGTTTGCTGATTGGATGTGTCGAGACTTGAAGACTGGTGAGATCTTCAGAGCCGATCATCTGATCGAAGAGGTTTTGGAGGCTAGACTGAAAGGTGACAAGGAAGCCAGAGGCCAGAAGACCGAGCCTGCTGAAGAGAGTGATGAAAAGAAGAAGAGAAAGAAGAAGGTTAAGGAAATCAAGGCCGTGAAGCTTGAAGACAGCGTTGTCCGCGAGTATGAGACCATCTTGGCCAAAATTGATGGATACTCAGGACCAGAGATGGGAGAGATCATGACCAAATACAAGATCGGCAATCCAGCTACTGGCGAAGCTTTGGAGCTCCCAATGGCATTCAACCTGATGTTTGAAACTGCCATTGGACCTTCCGGTCAGCTCAAGGGATATCTGAGACCCGAGACTGCCCAAGGTCAATTCCTGAACTTCTCCAAGTTGCTTGATTTCAACAACGAAAAAATGCCGTTTGCGTCTGCTTCTATTGGAAAGTCTTTTAGAAATGAGATCTCTCCAAGAGCTGGTTTGTTGAGAGTCAGAGAATTCTTAATGGCCGAGATTGAGCATTTTGTGGACCCAGAAAACAAAAGCCATCCTAACTTCAAAAGCATTGAAAATATCGAACTGAGCTTTTTGCCTAAGGAGGTTCAGCAAGCTGGACGGACAGAAATTGTGAAAACCACCGTAGGTAAAGCTGTGGAGTCAGGACTGGTGGACAACGAGACGTTGGGGTACTTCTTGGCCAGAATCAACTTATTTTTGCTCAAGATTGGTGTTGATCCCAAGAGACTCAGATTCAGACAGCACATGGCTAACGAGATGGCACATTATGCCCAGGACTGTTGGGACGCAGAACTCAAAACTTCTTACGGCTGGATTGAGTGTGTTGGTTGTGCCGATAGGTCAGCCTACGATCTCAGTGTTCACTCTGCGAGAACCAAAGAGAAGCTTTGCGTTAGAGAAGCCTTGCCTGAACCGAAAACTGTTGAGAGATTAGAGTGCGAAATTGATAAAAAGAAGTTTGGTCCAAAGTTTAGAAAGGACGCGCCAAAGGTGGAGCAGTGGCTACTTTCAAGAACAGAGTGTGAACTTGAGGATCTAGCAAAGGAGCTACAGGATAAATTGAGCATTACCGCTAAGATTCCAGAGACCGCTACTCTGGAAACAGAGATCCCTGCAGAGCTGATCAAGATATCTAGAAACACGAAGGTGGAGCACATCAGGGAGTTTACGCCCAATGTCATTGAGCCCTCGTTCGGTATTGGCCGTATTCTGTACTCTGTGTTTGAGCATTCGTTCTGGACCAGACCTGAAGATTCTGCCAGATGTGTGTTGTCGCTTCCTCCTCTTGTGGCGCCAACCAAGGTGCTGTTGGTGCCGTTATCTAATAATGAGGTTTTACAGCCTGTTCTCAAGGTTGTTAAGGACAAGCTAAGAACTCTACAGATCCCATTCAAGGTGGACGACTCCTCCGCCTCCATTGGAAAGAGATATGCCCGTAACGATGAGCTTGGAACTCCGTTTGGTATCACGATTGACTTTGATTCTGTCCAAGACCAATCAGTGACCTTGAGAGAGCGTGACTCTACTACTCAGGTTAGAGGCTCGATAGACGACGTTGTGGTGGCCATTTTGAACATCACCTACAAGGGAGTTTCCTGGAAGGAGGGTGTGGAAAAGCTAGCTCCTTTTGAGAGCAAGACAGATGACGAGTAGTTGACAGCAAGTGATCAAGCGTTCCAGCTTGCGATCTATCATACGGGGGGGTGATAGAGAGGAGAGAAAATCACGTATACATGTGTATCTTTATTCTGAGTGTGTAGCGGAGTTGCTTGTCGAGCGACGCGTCGATAGACAGAAAATGTTTGGATCTCTTTCTGTTTCACATACATCTAGTCTGGTTTCTATAACTAGAGGAAAAAAAAAAAACTTTCTGGGTAATTAGAAAAGGGTTTCTAATTGCGGAGCCATAGTCGTGGCTGAGGTTTGTTAGAGAGCACACACGTTGAAGAATTAGGCATTCACGCTCCAAGCGCAATCTTCGTTGCACTCACACATTTCTACCTTCCTCGCAAATCACGTGAAACAGGGTGTTATCGACAGAGATCTCTCGTCATTTGATTGGTCAAAGTTGGTGTCTTTCAGATAGCCATGCTTCCGGAACCTCATGAGGACGCCGTCAACAAATCCGAAGTCTCCAGTCTGGCCAATGATGATGCTGCTGCTAGCCTTCCGCGCTACAGAGGAACACTGAACGTGAACGCTCTGGTTGCAGAGGGTGACGTGAGCAGCAGTGATTCTGTGATTGTTGAGAGAAATAGCAGTAATGGAGCTCAGATCATTGAAGACCATAACGACGATCGGAGTCCGGTGTCGGAGGGGGATGTGAAACCTGATTTCGTGGCCTCACTAGAGAGCAGAATCAAGAACACGCTGAATATTGAACCAACCCATAGTGCTGATGATCATCTGGAAAGCAGTCCTCTCATTACTGAGAGTGGCTCACGTGCACTTGGGACTGATGTGTCGAAGACGCTGGACCCTTTGCAGCAGCCGATTCTCGATAGCAACGACGCCTTGCGTAGAGTGACGGCTGTTTTACCCCCAAGAGCGGTGGAGCAACCAGCGGACGCCTCAGATTCCAGCTCCACAAATCTCAACAAGGACCTCGTGTACTCGCAAATGGGTGAGTTTGAGGGCACCAATCCCAACAATCTAGACACTGAAGTCAAAATCATGACTTCATCCCCGCATAGCTTTAGAGGATCCCGCGAGCATACACCTGGATCTCCTTTCAGATTTGCGGCTATCACGAAGGAGGCCGACGAGGAGGGGTCGACGATTCCTTCTACTGAAGACACCAGCCTGTCTTCAGTGGTCCCTTCTGTAGCTGCCAGAAGACAAACCCCGGGTGCTGAAGTCACCAAACACATCCAACCGCTAGCTTTGGAACAGAGTGGCTTGACGGAGATATCTCAACGCTCATCAGTGATTACTTCCGCACATAATGCTTCTCCTGAGGGGTCAGAAAGCCACTCATCTCACACTCGGTCTCGCGGTTATTCTGCTGCAACGGAGCACTCAGATATGTCTACTAACGAACAAGCTGTGGATGCAATCATAGACAAATATCAGGGAGTGACGCCTTCCTTTACCACCAGTCGCAACGACGCCGCACAAGCACCACAAGTCTATGGATTTGGCTCTCGCTACTCAGGCAGTCCATCGACAACTCCAAACTCGTCACCACTCTTGACCAAACAGGTGCATCAAGGATCAACCCCAAATGCAAGCAGGTCCACATCTTCTTCTTTCTCGTCTAATAGGAAGACAAGTGCTGGTTCCAAAACTCCCCCGGCTGAAATGAAGCGAAGTAGAACCAAGAAAATGCTAGGGGGATTTACAAATCTTGTGTCCAGTTTCAGCACCTCAACGTCGAATAGAACTGTGTCTCAGTCGAAAATCATCTCAGAGCCGTATGGTTACGTTCGTCAGCAGCATGTCGAGTACGATCCCAACTCCCAAACATTCATTGGTCTTCCCGAAGAATGGAAAATAGCACTAGCAGCTCAGGGTGTATCTGTGGAAGAGCAGAGGAAGAACCCCGAGGCCGCCAACCAAGTGATGAACTTTTTCCAGTCAAATTATAACGATGACCCTAACAAGTTCATGAAAGTTCAAGGTCATAAGTCGCGCCGAAGCAATGACGACGATACCGAATCGAGCGATAGCGAGATGAGAACCCCCAACCTTGTGAGTTCCACGCCTTTTGATAGCAACGAAAGCAGTGCTCCATCAAGCAGCACTCCTAGTGCTAGCGCGATTCGTACTCCGGTCACTTACGAGGTGGAAAGTTTCAGCACTCCAAAGGAGGTGGAAGTTCTCACTCCGTCAGGAGACATTGACCACGAGTTCATACCCAGACGACATGCTCCACCACCTCCAGCCAGAAAACCTATCAGTGACTTTTCAGCCGTTCCATCTCCAGCCAAGAGTCCTGTGGTATCAAACGCTCGCTTTCTTTCAGCTTCCAAGCGAAACGTGAACTCATCACCGTCTTCGATAATTGGTAGTCTTTCTCGGAGATTGGTGTCTGGTTCCAAGGCAAACCATTCTAGCAGTGCTGCACGATCTGAGAGACCAACCATACTTCATTTAGGTGGAGGGCTTGTCGAACCCAAGGGACCCCAGCCGCTTGTTAGTTCCTTAACCCAGACACCGAAGACTCACTCTCCATTGCAATTTGCGTCTCCCGAATCTCAACCACAGAGAAATATAGACATCCAGGCTCAACTGAATGCACATCGCCCTCCTCCTCCTCCACCTACGCTTTCGCCGCCAGCACAACTAGATAGTGCTCCCCAGCCGCCATTGAAGAGCCCTGCGGTAGCCGAAGAGGAGGCACAATCTGCGGAACAGGTGGATACCAGCAGTGCAATACCCCCAATCCCGCAGACACAGCCACAGGGGGTGAAAAGGGAGTTGACGGAGTCAGAACAAGAAAGGAGACGAGAATTAAGAAAGGCAATGAGAAGGGCCAAGGAGAAGAAGTACCTAACTCGATTGGTTGAGATATGCTCGTCTGAAGATCCAAACATGAAATACCACAGTCTCATAAAGATTGGTCAGGGTGCTTCAGGGGGTGTGTACACTGCTAGAGAGGTGGTGACCGACCACTGTGTGGCAATCAAGCAGATGGAACTGGAGAGACAGCCGAAGAAGGAGCTGATCATAAATGAGATCCTGGTAATGAAGGGATCAAAGCATAAGAATATTGTCAACTTCATTGAGGCCTATTTACTACAAAAAGACCTATGGGTGGTGATGGAATACATGGAAGGAGGATCTCTTACCGATATTGTGACCCACAGCGTTATGTCAGAAAGACAAATGGGGGCCGTCTGTAGAGAGACTTTACAAGGATTGAAGTTCCTACACTCCAAGGGTATTATTCACAGGGACATTAAATCAGATAACATTCTTTTATCTCTAGAGGGAGATATCAAGTTGACCGATTTTGGGTTTTGTGCCCAGATCAAAGATTATTCTGCAAAACGAAACACCATGGTGGGTACCCCTTATTGGATGGCTCCCGAGGTGGTCACCAAGACCGAGTATGGCCCCAAGGTTGACATTTGGTCTCTAGGGATCATGACAATTGAGATGATTGAGGGAGAGCCTCCATATTTGAATGAAACGCCTTTGAGAGCCCTTTATCTGATTACCACTAACGGGAAGCCCAAACTGAATGACGTTGATTCGTTATCTAAGAACCTACAGACCTTTTTGGACAGTTGTCTAGAGGTTGATCCCGATAAGCGGCTTGACGCTGTCCAGCTTCTGCAGACCCCATTTATTCTCAACTGTGACGATAACAGCTCGTTGGCTCCACTGGTGAAACTCGCCAGAATGCAGAAACTAGCTGAAAAATCCGAAGATGAACAGACATAAGGAGCTCTGATACATAGAAATAAACCAGTGCTACAGCTCAGGATTCTCTCTCTCGAAAAGTAATAAAAGATATTGGATAAGCCGATATGATAAAACAGCACTATTATACAATACTAAAACAGTTGCAGTCACATGTCATCATCGGAGTCATCGTCCTCAGGGGAACTAACGACGACGTACTTTGACTGCACAAAAAACAACCTCACGATTCCCCTTCCCTTGTTCTCAAACTGGTAGAAGTTTCCCATAGGAATTTCGAATGAACATCCTGAATTCACTACGAAGGTGTTATGAGATAGCGTCACCTCTAAAACACCGTCGATCACGTAGAATATGAAGTATGTGTCGTCATTGGATTTGATGGCTTTTCTTGAGCCATAGGGAATCTCAATTATACCCCCTCCACTGAATTCACTGTCTTGATCAAACAGCGTTGCGATTCGGAAGAACTCTTCCCCATTCTTTATTATGGATATGTTTTTCGACTTTCCAGGTGCCCATGCGATGGTTCTTTCTATCTGGTTCTCGGATCCAGGACCCTCGAAGACAGGAATCGTCAATGAATCCTTAGACAACCATTCGGCACCGGCCATACTTTTGACGGACTCTTCCGGGGTCTTTTCTTTAGGCTGAACATCTTCCACATCGTTGCTGGCCACTCGCTTTGTAGCTTTTCTCGGTTTCGCAGGCGCTGAATGCGCGGGAACACTGGAATATCGACGTTTGGGTGCAAACAGAGTAGTATCAGGCCTATGAACAACGTCTTTGATTTCCTTAACAAAGGTTCCGTTCTCATTCTTAGTCTGGTAGATGATTTTCTCGTTTCTCCACCAAGCTACAGGAGCAATCTTGGTTCTCACCGATCTTCTCACACGGTCTTTTTCACCAGCATCTACTCCATTGGAACGCAAAGACGTCTTCTCCCCAAAAGAATGACGCGTATTGGCTGTTTCCTGAGATATTTCTTCTATAGAGGGTTCGTCTTCGTCCACTATTTCCTCAGAGTCGTCCTCAGAGCTCACTTCGGGCTCCACAGAAGACTCCTCCTCTGAAGGCTCATCCTCAGATGTCTCTTCAGGAACGTTAAACGTCCTCTTCTTACTCCGCTGGTTAAGAGCTATGCTTTTTGTTAGCGAGGCAGATTTGCTGGTGGATGGCTTTTTCGCCGGTATCTGTTTTGCCCGACTATCATCTGAGGAGGGTCCCTTGATTTTTGGAGGTTGAGATTGAACCTTCTCATAGGCACTGAGAATTGGTTTCTTCTTTATGGGAGACGGCTGCAGAGCTGTTGGCTTTGTCGCAGGAGCCTGGCGGCGAGGTGCCGTCACCGGAGAACCGTTCAGCGACGCACGACTGATAACAGGCTTTATAGGAGACCCCATCAGCGTCGCAGATTTTATCAGTTCGTCCGGGTCCTCATCGTTGCTGCTGCTGATGTATTCGTTGCTCGAATGCGCTATGGGGTTTTCTGCAGGTGCCTCATTTGACCCTGGACCATTGCCCGGCTTTTTTTCTGCCTCCAGCTCCTTCAACTTGTCAAAGCGCTTTGAGAGTCTTCTACTAGGCGACAGTGTCACGGACTTGCCATTGGGGGACTTATACTCGTCATCAGACAGATAAAAGTCGTACACATCGTCGAGTCCATTGGCGTTCTTTTTCGGGGTTCTTGTCAGACGGAATCCTGTTTTTCTGCCCGCCTTCCCGGGCAGCTCAAACACCTGGCTCTTTCTATAGCTCATTCCAGACTTCAAGGCAGGAGTAGTCGCGTCGCAAACTGAATGTTGATAGAGAGTCCCAGTGTAGTATTAACTCAGCCACCAAGCGATTCAGCAGCCTCCTGAAAATACAGTTTTGGTCTGCCAGTTTTAGCTTGCACTCAAGTCACGTTATCGCGCGAGATTAGAGGGCCGTAGTCTGACCCGTGCGTTCAACAGGCGTTCCTTCTGGAGTTATCCCTCTGTATACTCTTTTATAGATTAAAATCAATAGGTCTTTTTTTTTAGGTTGTCTCGATCGACTGCGTCGGCATAAACTCGCGCACCCTAGGCATTACACTTGTGTATGGATATATATATCTATATTTGTATGTGGCTCATTCTAGATCGGACAGAGAGAGAGAGAGAGTAAATAGTTCTGCTATATATGTACGGTAAAAAAGACATATTGGCTCTGAATGCCTACTCATTGAACCTCTTATTAGTGTACAAAATGAAGAGAATATGAGCCGGATCCTATTGCTGGGGGTCCACAACAGTGAGCTCACCCGAGCTCCCGTCATGATAAGAAATCAGATTGACCTTAAACAACGCACACGCGACACCAAACGTCTTGAGAATCAATGCCTTTCTGACATCCAGTACCTCGTTTTTCTCCACAACCTTGTATGGCTCTGAGAGAGTGATTTTCCCAGCCACAATCTTGGTCGGGATCTCAAGCTTGTTACGTAACATAGGCTCCATAGAGTGCGACATCGCGACATCTTCCTCTTCAGGGATCTGTCCTCCGGTGGAGTATACAATACCTTCAGGAATAGTAAATGCTATCGGGCTGCGAGATTTGGCTCTTGGGTAGTCAGACTTGGAGTAAGCTGTGAAGTAGGAGATCACAGTCTCCGGGGTCTCATCAGTGAAAAGCAACCCCACAAGGCCATCAAGCGAGTTTCCCAGCTTGTGGAGATTGTCCTTATACTCGTCCTCCGGAGTCTGTCCGAGAGCCTTCTCTAGAACCTTTCTCTTCCCCAAGACGAGTCTTGATCCTGCCCAGTCTCTGCGAATATCCTGAAGCACTGGAGTGCGCACATCATCTAGTCCGAGTACCCAAGTGTATCTGTGTGCATCTAGACACGCTCTGATATCATCAACAATACGCTCCTTGTTCTCTCTGCCCTTTTTGTTTGTCTGGGCTAGAGTTACGAGCTTGGATCTTTTCGATCTAGGCATTGTTTTGGCGGCTTCTTACAGTAAAGCGGATTTCCGTTTTAGACTGGACTCAAGTGTTGTACCGCAGACAGAACAAAGTATCGGCTGTCAGTCTTGAGGTGTGACTGATGAGTAGATCTGCTTCGGAGACTAGCTTTTCCGATAGGTCTAGCAATAGGTTAATTCTTTTCTGAAATTTTTCATTTATCAAATTTTTTGAGCCCGTTTGTGAAAACGGGATATGCTACAAAAATTGACAGTGCAGCTAACAAGATCAAGTTTAAAATAACGAAAGCATAGAGGGGTGGCGATTAGGGGTTCCTCGCTTAACAGATAATAATATAGAGAAAGGGGCCACTTGTTGATCCGAAACCGAGAAAGCTTAAGTGTGACGGACTAATCTGTGTTTCAAAAGCGGTGCTTTCGGACCCAGAAGACTCCCTGAATCCCAGAGGCAAAACATACAAGAAAGCCCAATCAGACATAGAGGGTAAGCTACAGATCTCGCTCTTTGGACTTGGTTTGAGAGAAAGACCTTCGTTGCATGATATATACTGTCCCAGTGGACTGTAAATAGAGCAGGAGGAGATTGTATAGGCATGACTCGAAGACGGCCAAGCAGCTCTCTCAAGAGCAGACAAGACCCGTCTGCTCTATCAAGAAGGACCAGAGGAGGAGGAGGAGGAGGCGGTACCCGCGACAGTGCATCGCATTTCCACGGAGTTTCAAACGATGGAGACTCTGATGTGGAAATGCAGGAGTCCTGCTTGGATACCGACGGTAGCCATGAAGGGGACGAGGACGTTTTGGCCCGTCTTGCTGGGAATCGCAGACAATTTTCTCAGACACAGCGGGTATTGGGGCCCCAGACTGGTACAGACGATATTTCAGAGGTTTCTGAGCACGTTAGAAACTGGCAAGAAGTTGCAGCGAACGATTTGGACAGCGAAAATGCCGAAGGTGAGGATGATATGATGCGATCCATCCATGGCGCCTTGAGGGCCAATACATTGTCGGGATCTCGTGGTGTTCGCAATTCGGATGGAAACGATGTTGATGACAATGACGTCAGCTATTATCACAATGGCACCGACAGTGAGGGGCACCATTCAAGACAGTACTCCAGAGGAGGCGACGACGATGACGATGATGATGACGATCTTCAAAGCGAGATTGGAGTGTTCAGAAATGCTCTCGGAAGAATGTTTCCGGGCGCCGGGTTTGGTGAGGTTTTTGGAGGTCTTTCAAGAGTCTCTGAGCTGATTGAGAGCCTTCAAAAACATCACGATGCATACCTTATTTTAGAAGTGCTGAACGAACTTTCCGAGAGGCTTTTGATGATGAACGGCGTTATGGCCGAGCGGAGTCTCCCTTCTTACAAGATGTCCAAAGCACTTGTGGCGATATTAGAGAACCAAATATTCCAGGAAGATCTCGAGGTGCAGCTTGTTGCTTGTCGCTGCCTGTATAATCTGCTAGAGGTTAATCAGGATGCAGTTCATGATGTTGTGGCTGCTGGAGCTATAGAGGTTCTTCAATCTAAACTCATGGAAATCAGCTATATTGATTTAGCTGAGCAGGCCCTACAAACTTTGGAAATGATATCGAGAGAGTGCGGACGAGAAATACTTATGAAAGGATGTTTACCGTCTTGTTTGATGTACTTGGACTTTTTCACCATCCATGCACAAAGAAAAGCCCTTACAATCACTGCTAACGCATGCAGAAATATACCAACCTCGAAGTTCAGTGATCTCAAGGAGATCTTTCCAATCATCGAAAGAGTGGCTATAGAATATTCAGACCCTAGTGGTGTCGAGAGTGCTTGGATCGCAATCTCGCTTATCATCAAAAGCTATGAAAGAGAACCTTTATTGCTGGAACAAATCATCACTGAAGCTTTGCTGGTACGTCTATCGCTATTGTTACCTAGTTGTTTAGCGGCTGGAAAACACTCCAATAACCTGCTGAGCTTCAACTCATCACTCAAGCTAGTCCATTCGCTATCCATCATGTCCAACGCGTCGCCCAAACTATCTCTCATATTGCTGGACAAGTGTGAGATTGGAAAAGTGATTCTTGCATCTCTTTATGGCTATGAAAAAACAGATCTGGACGTATCAGATGAAAGGGTAATGAAAGTTATCCTCTCAAAATCAGAAGAGGAAAACGAAAAGGGTATTATACCCTCATCTGTCTCCATAGAAGCCCTCATGTCTGCTCCTAAGGAGTTGATATTGTCGATCGTTGCTCTGATTGCTCCTATTATCCCGTACGACGATTTCGGTTTAGATTCAGATGATAGCAAGGATGTCGGAAACTTCAAGGGATACAACAACAGTAGAGACAGAAAGGCAATCAACAAGGTTAGACATCACTTGTATTTCAATGATGAGAAGAATACCCTGAAGTTTGAATCCTTTATCAAGGAAGTTTTCCCGACGATAATTAGTATTTACTCTTCCACTGTGGACTATCAAATTCGCAGATTAATTTTGGTTTGCATCTTGCGAACTTCTTGTGTCTTGTCAAACCAATGCCTTGCATCAATTGCCTTTGATTCCAGCATCACATCTCTTTTAGCGTCAATTGTTATCCAGGGGAAGAATAATTTCAATAAATCATCCGTGCCAAAGAGCACACTTTATGAGATGAAACCTTATGTGCTGGTGTACGGTGCTTTATTGATAACTCACTTGCTGATAATCAAATCTCCTGAACTGTTCCTTGCAGATTTCGAGAGGGAGAGACTTTTGTCACACACGATTCAATTTTCGAAGTTCATCGATTTGGATTCAAGAATTGCTGAAACGAAATACGCCCACTTGAACAATAAAGTCAACAGCCAAGGTGAAACAACTGATAACAAGCAATCGTCGTATTTAGACGGAAATTCCAGCCAAGAAGGTGAAGGAACTTATCCCCACGAGTTTGGCATTGAGAATGAAAGTGAAAGTACAAGTGCGGATAACGATGATGAAGAGGAGGAGGAGGAGGAGGAGGAAGATGACGAAGAAGAGGTAGAGGGGGAAGATGAGGAAGACGATGAGGAGGAAGAGGAACCTAGCTCAGCAGATAGCTCCAGGGAGCATACTCATACGTATGAAAGTCCTGAGGGAGATGTGTTTGAGAGTGCTGGAGAGGAAGAGGTTCAACAGTCGTCTCCCAAGTTTGTTCACGACTTTTCCATAGACAATGATGGCACAGTTTCTCTTACCATGGGTTCCCTACTGAGTGAGATGTCAAAGTTATGTCTTGATATTGAGAATGATTATGCAAGCATAAGGGCCTCTTCGACAACATCCAGGTCGAAACACTTGAAGCTGTTAGACGAAATTAAAATCCTTCTTTCCAACTCTCGGGATGTGGGTTACTCTTACGAGCAATGGTGCGTTTTGTGGCAGAAACTTGCACGTTCTCTTGGATCTGGAGATTCCATGCTGGGGTTCGTATCTAGTTTTGAACTTATTGCCTCGGGATTGGTTGAAACGCTACTGACTATTTTCAAGTCTGAATCGGCAAATGAGGAATCTCCCTGCTCTGAGGCCTTTAAGTCAGTTTTCTGCTCTTCTCTCAGTCCTATTGGAACGGGAGATGAGCTTCCATTAGTTTTGCTAGTCAAGAAGTTAGAGGAAGCGCTTAGTCGAACAGAATCGTTTGAGATAATCAGTTCAGGAGTTCATATCTATTCATCAAACACTGGCTCAAACGAGAGGACTTCGTCGATGGCAAAGCAGCTGAAGGTTAATCTGGTGCCTGATGATGATGACTCAGCTAAACCCAACAGGCAGCTGATGCTTATGGTTCATGCAATTGCAACGTTCAAGTCAATCAACGGATTTCTCAAGTCGAGAGCAGATGGCGTAAACAGCTTGATGAGGGCAATATCGATTCCTTCAACTAGAACCACCCCCTCAGAGAGCGAGAAGAGCTCTTACTTTGAGTTTTCCATTGATGGTGAAGTCATCCCGCACGACACCACTGTCTACGGAGCTATTTACAGGTCGCTGCAGACGTCGTCTAACGAGATTGTTGCACCGGAGAACATATGGAATGGTTCTCCTCACATTATAAGGTACAGGAAAGTGGATGGAGAGCCTCCCGAAGTATATGAGGAACTTTATCCAACCGAGAGCAACGAGGATGGACTGGATTCTTTAGGGGACTTACACACGGTCCAAATATTACATCTCTTAAAGGCGCTATTTGATCTCAACACGCAATGCCCAGGCTCGGGTGCTTCTGACGTTTTATTTCTGAACTACAAGCTTACTGCGAAGTTGAACAGGCAGCTGGAAGAACCTCTTGTTGTTGCTAGTGGAACATTGCCTGATTGGAGTGTCCAGATTACGAGACATACCCCATTTCTGTTTCCTCTTGACACGAGGGTGTTCTTCCTACAGTCAACTTCTTTTGGATATTCCAGGCTGATAAATCTATGGCAAACAAGAGCAACCAACGACGAATCAGAAAATAGTCTTCCGTCCTCAGGTAATAGCTCACAGTTAGGACGACCGGTAAGACATAAACTGCGATTATCCCGCAAAAGACTACTCCAAGGAGCAATCAAGGTTATGGATGAATACGGAACTATTCCTGGATTACTTGAAATCGAGTATTTCGACGAAGTTGGAACAGGACTAGGACCAACTTTAGAGTTCTACGCTAACGTGTCAATGGAATTTTGCTCTTCGAAGCTTCACATGTGGAGAAGTGACGATGATGCTGAAACATCAAAGAACAACACGTATGTTAACTGGCCAACGGGGTTGTTTCCTGCTCCCATACACGAGCAATCAGTCAAGTATTCAAAAATGCTCCATCTGTTTTCTGTCCTGGGAAAATTCGTGGCTAGATCACTACTAGATTCCCGGATTATCGATTTTAGATTCAGTCCAGTATTTTTCGAAATTGCACAGGAAATTGAAAATGGTGCTATAAAAACTACGATGTCTCAAAACATGAAGCGGCTAAGAGCTGTTGATCCCCACCTGGCCAACTCTTTACAGCATTTGGCAAAATATCTTGAAAAGTATCAACATCTCAGTGCTCGGGAATGCGAAGTCCTTGAGATCGATGGATGCTGCCTCGCAGAAATGGCTCTTCGATTTGTTCTACCTGGATGTGAAGATGTTCCTCTCTGTGAGAACGGCGATGAGGTAGAGGTGACTCCAGAAAATCTCAGGGAGTACATCGACACTGTTTTGAACATGATGGTAGGTGCAGGTGTCGTGAGTCAAATCCGGTCCTTCGTACAAGGTTTCAGTGCAGTCTTCCCCTTCTCGTCCTTGACTATCTTCTCGCCTTCCGAACTTGTCCGGTTACTAGGAAACAGTCAGGAGGATTGGTCATTCCCAACGCTACTGAATGTCATACACGCTGATCACGGTTATTCAACCGAGTCACCTAGTATCCAGAGACTACTAGAAATCATGAGCGAGTTCACTGTCAAGGAACGAAGAAAGTTTTTGCAGTTTCTCACAGGGTCTCCTAAATTACCTATTGGTGGATTCAAAGCGCTGCATCCTGATTTCACTGTTGTATTAAAACATTCTGAAGACGGTCTGAAATCAGATGATTATCTACCAAGTGTCATGACATGTGTCAACTACCTCAAGCTTCCTGAGTACTCCTCTAAATCAGTCATGAGAAAACGTTTGATCCAGGCAATGAATGAAGGAGCAAACTCCTTCTTACTCTCTTGAGACAGCCAATCTAGTTTCCACGAAGCCAGTTGGAAAACCTTGAAAGATACCCTTGAGCCTGGTCATGAGTGCTGCTCAAGTCTTTCTGTGCCCTGTTCACGAATCTAGAACCCGCTTTGTTGGCTTGATCAATATAGCTATTCACAGACTTTTCGGCCTCCTTTCTTCTAGACAACAAACCATCGTAATGTTTCTTCGCCTCATACTGAGCCTCCTGAGACTTTGCAGATCTCCACTTCAGCCAACTGGATTGGGTGTCGTCAAAGTTCTTCTTTGCGAGTTTCGCTTGCTCATCATAGTAGTCGAGTACTTTTTGCGCACTCTCTTTAGACTTCACACTGAGCTGTCCATACTTGTCAAATAAAGCATCGTAACTGTCACCTGCGACATCTTGAGCTAGTTGGCCCCATCCTGCTACAGCATCAGTAGCCTTTCTAGCAATCTCAGGGTCCGTCAATGGCTTCTTAAACGAGTCGGCAATTTCATCCTTTTTACCTTGAGCTTTACTGAGTAGTTCATTCCCCTTATTCTTTGCATCAGATGCCAGCTTCTTAGCTCTTTGGTCAGCGTCGCTGATTGCATCAGATCCCCATTTGGCTAGATTTTCTCTTGCAGACTCCAGATTCTGCTTGGCCTTTTCAACCTCATTGGCAGCCTCATTGTTCTTCTTTTGTCCCCAGTTGAGCCAGCCATTCTTGGATTCCTTGGCTTTGCTCTGGGCAACATTCAAACTCTCAAGAGCAGCAGCATACGAGCTCTCCGCAGAATCCTTCGATTTTCCAAACAACGATCCTAGTTTATCCTTGGTGAGATCAAACGTATCCTTAGCCTGGGAGCCTGCAGCACCAGCTGTGTCTTGGATGTTCTGATTCTTCTCGCTGATCCACGAGGAAGCTGAACTCCGCAATTCATCGGCTTTTTGAGCCCCTGAGTTGTATGTACTTTCAATAAATGAGGTGTCAACCTTGGGTGGGTTCCAGTTGTACAACCCTAATTGATCAGTGGTACGTCCATGGTTAGCTTGAACATCGTAGATGTAGAAGCCTGTTAATCCGGTCGCAATTGCTAGAATCAATCTGTTAGACATTTTGCCAGAGGTCATTGTGGTGTTCTTCGAAACAAGTTATAGATTCCAGAAGAGTGTTCTTCTTTGAAATCTAGCAAGTTTTGCATATTTCGTACAATTTGGCACGCCCTGTCCTTCTTATATGTGCCACACAACTCCTGATCAATGCCCCGTAACTGGTGCCACATGCGAGCAATCATAGCGTGCGACGAAAAATAGCAACTTTGCTAAAATAGATATCTCCTTTTTGGTGATGTTCTTTCCCCTTGTGGCAGTGCGGCTCACATGTGCAGCTACAAATAGTTAGTTATTGTGGATTCCAGCGCTGTTTTGTGAAGCTATGGTCGGTTGGTCGAATGTAGAACAACCGAAATACCATCGGCTGACCGCTCACGTTGAAAGGTGTCATGTGCCCCAATCCCAAACCTGCAACCTCCCAGAAAAAATGCACACCAAAATGGCGGGCTTTTCCTGGGGTTTTGGGCAGAGGGCAGTAGTGTGATGCCAAATTCAGATTTCCTCCTTTTGAACTAAGGTTTCTTTCTCCTCGAAAGCAACAGTGGACTGTGGCGGGGATCAAATCAAGCTACCGATTTTCTTGGTGTCTTTGATGCTGGCACTGATGCTTTTGTCCATGAGTTTGGCTCTTTTATGCAATTTATCGAGTCTTCGTCTCGTAGCTCTTTGATTGACGTTTGTAGCGGACAAATATTCGAACTCCGAGTCCTCCAGTACGTCGTCGTCGTCGTCGTTGTCATCGTCTTCAGAACCGCAAGACTTTCTCTTTCTGCTGCTCTCTTGTAACAACTTGATGAATTTGTTTTTCTCTTTATCGAGTTGACTTCGTTTCTCCTCCAAATCTGCAAAGAGCTTCTCGAAGTTTCTTTTGTTGAGCTCCGTCTGGATCTTGAGATCTTCGTACCTTTCTTCGAAACGGTTGGTGGATGACTCTTGTGACGCACGCAGCGTTAGTAACTCATACTTGACATCCCCCAGCTCCTTGAGAATAGTGTCGGTGGAGTCGGTTTTCATGTGCTTGATGAGTTTTTCCAGGTTCTCAAGCTTATCGGACAGAATACTTTCTTTGCCTTCTCTTGGTACCAGCGATTCGACCCTACTAGACTGTAGACTTTCGCTCAATCGATCTAAGTCTCGGTGTGACTCTCCTTCCAGATCTCTCAGCTCAGATTCCCGGTTCGGCACTGGATTGTAGTTACGTGGACGTGAAATTCGGTTCAGTTCGTCGCTATTCCAGCTCTTGAGAGCGGTATCTGCGTTGTCACTGGTCACCGTGCTTGTTTGTGCGGGCTTTGGAGCATCTGTGTTTTCGCTGTAAAGCACTGAGTTTAGTAGCTTAGATCCAATGGCAGTTAAGGATCCGAACAGTCCCTCATTGGGGCGTCTCCCACTGGAGTCTGCACTTAGAGAAGATCGAATTGTAGGAGTATACTGGCGGTTCTTGAGGGAGCTGAGAACAGATTCAGTCTTGATCCTTTCAGGATGGCGGATGCTTCTTATTGGGGACTCACCCAAAAGCTCATAGGATTTTCTGTCACGGTATGACGAGGTGGAGTTCTTGAGAATGGAGCGCGGTCTCTCTGAAGAACGGATTCTTTCTGAAGATAGAGGACGCGTCGTAGAGGTCTTCGATGGAGGTGTGAACGACTGACTGGAACGACTCTGAGACTTCAGGTATTCCGAGGCAGCGTTGTTACGACGTCTTTTCTCGTACTCTGAGAGCCTGTCATCGGGGAAGAACTTCACCCTCTCGCCTTTGGCGAAATTTGTACCCATGCCGACTATTCTTTGCTTTTATGTTTCTATTGCTGCCTTCCAGATACGTTTTATGGTGGTCTGTCTCGTAATGAGTAGTAAACTCTCTCAATCTCCTCTAGCAGTTCTCCAATCCTGAAACCTCCTTGTAGAGTGTTTTGTTTTTTTTTCCTCTCTAATTTTTACAAGAAAGACGCGTAATAAGTTTATGGTTTGCCTGAATCGTTCTTCAATTCGAGTATAAGCACAAGTTTAAAAATATAAAAGGCCAGAAGAGATAACAATCACCAGCTTGGTGCCCCCAGTATGAACAGCCCAGCTGTGCTGCCTATCTCACTGAAGCCCTCCAATTTGCGGCCGGTAGCGTACCGAGTTCTCTCGAAAAAACACGGTCTCAATATCCAGTCTGGGGCCCTTGAGAAGCTCAGCGAATATGTCGGACGCAGAATCGGAAACGAGTGGCGCGGACCCAAGACGATAGCATTTCTAGAAGAGGTGGCAAGAATGTGGAAAGAGCAAGATAAAGGCTTGTTTTTAGACGGAGAAAGTATAGCAGTGGTCATCAAGGAGATCGCCTCGAAGCACGACAAGGACATGCGACAACCTCCTTTACAGCCAAAAAACATACAGGTAGAATTGATCATAGATGGCACTTCTCAGAAACATCCAGAACCTGGATTCGATATCCATCAAGACCCATCCGAACACCAAACTTCGGACTCTAGCGAAAATACCCTGCTCTGGAAGGACTACTTCAAAGCAACCCCAATGTCACAGTTCACCAAATTCAGATACAACCATTCAAGACGACAGTATGACATCAAGTATTCTGGAAATGATCCTGCCTCCGCTGCACTTCAGTTGCCTTCAGTTCAAGATAACGTTGCCTACTTTACGAACAACTTCCATCTACTAAAAGACCGTCTTCTGAGAAATGAGAGCTTCCAATGCGGCACCTCTTTTGGAGGCATCAACGAGAATTCGGCATCACGTCAGCAATCAATCACGCCCATAAAAAACCTTCTGGGAAGACATGGCCAGAGGTTCCTGCTGTTCGGCCTTCTAGCAAAAAATGCTATGGGACTCTGGCAATTACAGGACGACACGGATAGTATAGAACTTGAGCTGGGCCAGTGCATGTTCCCGAACAACTGTTTCTTCACCCAGGGTAACTTTCTTCTTTGCGACGGGATCTATTCGAGCAGTGGGAAGTTCTACGTGAACTCGGTGGTACATCCACCTTCAGAGAGAAGAGAGCTATCTCAAGAGATTCTTGGACATCTGGACTTCAATATGCTGTATTCTAAAAGCGGCAGGATTGACAGCAGTTTGAAGAAGCAAATGACTGCGCTTGAAAAGCAATTCAACCACAAAATGATTATCCTGGGAGGAGAGATACATTTGGGAGATCCGGGTACTCTTGACGGCCTGAAGAAACTGTTTACCAGAATTTCTGGAGAAATCGAGGACGGGGAGACCAACCCAATTGCTCTCATATTCTGCGGGTCTTTTACAGAACGTCCGTTCCAGGCCACTTCATTGTCGTCTCCAAATCACGCAGCATCTTCTGGCATATACAAGTCCTCCTTTGATTCGTTAGCCGCGGTGCTGGAGAACTTTCCAACAATCTGTTCCTCGTGCAAATTTGTCTTTGTTCCAGGAGACAACGATCCGTGGTCTTCGATGGTGACTAAAGGCTCCAATCCCATATGGCCCAAAGCGCGGGTGCCCAAAGTTTTTGGCAGTAGACTCACGAGACTGATAAAGAATATAGAATGGTGTTCCAACCCATCCCGTCTGAGTTACCTAGGCCATGACATTGCAATAGTACGTGATGATCTAGCTGAAAGGTTCAGAAGAAACGATCTATCCTATTTATCGAAGCTGCCAGCTTTACAAGCGGATGATGAGGCCTCGCTGGAGATTGACAAACTCTCCAAGCCCAATATATCGGCAGAGGTGTTTGAAGCACGAAAATTGGTGAAGACTTTATTAGACCAGGGGAACCTCTCGCCGTTTGTCATGTCCGTGAGACCTGTGCTGTCCAACTACTCGCTGGCTCTCAGCCTGGTGCCCTTGCCGACGCTGTTGCTGATTGTGGACACCTCGAGTCCTCCGTTTGATCTCATCTATGAAAACTGCCATGTGGTGAACCCCGGAAAGTTCTCATCTCACAATAGAATCAACTACGTGGAGTACTTTCCATCCACAAGAAAAGCTATAGCTCGAGAGTTGTACTAGCATGTACACTTCTTAATGGTTGCTGTTACGGAGCAAGGCATGCAGTATGCGGGGTCGATCGGAGTGAGGTTGTCATAGCCAAGCAAACTGAGACCTGCGAGACCAAAAAACGTGTGATAGACATCCACCTCATTATCTGGTCTGTCGCTAATTCCGCCTTGGTCGAGATCCTGGCAGCTTATGATGAACTGTCTCAGCTTCTGCCCGTTTATGTAATCCAGCTTACCCAATAGAGACAGGCTCGAAAGAACCCACCAGCTGTAGCAGACATCCGGCAGTTTTTCGGGTCGTCCATTTAGTCCTCCGTCGGACACCTGTCTTTCGCTCAGCCACCATGTGAGTAGCTCTTTGTCCTTAATCTTATCCAGCCTATTGGCAATAGCAAGAGCAGCCACACAGGTGAAGATCTGTGCTGCGTGTGACTCGGCCCCCGGAACCATTCCGAACCCGCCATCAAAGTTCTGACACTGTAGAATAAACTCTACTGCGGGATCAACGACCTGTGGTGTAAGGTCTTCTAGGATACTGAGAGCTTGAATCGCCGTATACACAAAGCGGGTATCCACCTCCCCGAACCGGTCACCCTGAAAGGAGCCGTCGGGCAGCTGGAGGTCTCTGATGAATGTGGAGACTGACCTTTTCCTGTCGCTGATTTCCTCCAGCATATCGTACATTTTCAGAATCTGAAGAGCAGACAGCGTAGACAGTATATGGGCATCGTGCCGAGGAAACGAGCCGAAACCGCCCGAGCTCTCGTCGTAGCAGTCCAGAACGTACTTGAGGACGTCCTCCTTTTGGAACTCCGACTCTGCTCCTACAAGGAACAGAGTCCCCAAACTCCAGTAAAGGCCGTTCATTCGCAGATGCTCGGACACCCAGTACTCCAGAAACTCCTTCTTCTCCAGAGATTTGACGTACTGTACATGTTTGTGGACTTGCAGCATGATATTCAGACCGTGCGTTCAGTTACTCAACAGCTTTCATTGAGAGTGGGTTACTTGCAACAAATCTTGTTACTGTATTTATTTATTTTTGTAAGCTCCACATTTGATACTATGCTTGGTAATATAAATAATATGTTGATATGCGTTGTGTTTGAAAACATAGCATTTCAGCCGTTTCACCCCTCATAGGCTCTAATACACAGGCCCTGCGTAGTAGAAACACCTCTCTCCAACGAATCAGAGCTTGTTGGACAGCCTCGTGCTAGCAGGATCGTCGGATCTCACATCCGGAGAGTTGAGTCTGGCCAGTGAAGACTTCATCCGTCGCCGATCCATCAACATGTACTGCATCTGTTGTCTCACCGAGTTCAGAGCAACGCGCTGGTTGTTTACGTCCTCTTTGATATGCGCGTTATCGGTTGCAAGCGTGCCAACCAGCTGTTTGTTCAGCTCAAACTCGTTCACTATTGGACGGAACTGCTCAATGTCTGTTCGCAGCCTCTCAAACTCCATAATCAGGTGAATGTAATCCTCCTCTTGCAGATTCCCAAAAAGGCGTGACGCCTGGGCTGAGTTTATGTGTCCGCTTTGATCCTCAATCTCCTCAAACTGTAGAGAGTATCCCAGGTTCGTCAGTCGGCCCTGCATGATGGAGTCCAAAATCGTGGACAGCTGCGTCTTCAGATGCTTGTTCTCGTTGCATACTCCCTCCATCCGCGCCTCCTGGCTCTCAAAATACCCTGTCAGTTTAGAGAACACACACTCAGGAACGTGGATAGTCTCTAAAAGCTCTCTGCTTCCTCTCCACCCACAGCCGAACTTCGATCCAGGACACTTGATATGGATCTTCTCACAGTACTTCTCATGCTTCTCAAACGCCTTCACAGGAAACTCCAGACTGCACCCGTGGCATTTCACTAAGTTCTTTTCACATTCTGTCTTCTTATGCATCTCTTCACGAACCTTGTTGATCAACTCCCCACAGTTCTCGCACTCAAAATGCTTGTGAGGACATTCGCTATCAGCACTGAAGAACCGCCTTTCGGTTAATGTTTTACAAATCTTCCCATCCTCGTCTACCCTTTCACACTCAAATCTCGTGAACTCACAGTTGTCAACAAGATGAACCTTGATCTGCCATCTAGGCCCGGTCCAGTCACACCCTCTCTTGCTGTTCAAACAGTTGACATGAAGATCATCAGCCATATTGGAAACAATAATAGGGGCAGGAAATACATCACTCACCTCGTTGTTATCACCAGCACGTCCTTCAGAGCTCTCTTCCTGATTCAAAGGAGTTCTATCGAGCGGACACTTGCTTCCCATTGGAGACTTGAGAGTCTCCATCAAACAAGTTTTGCAAAACGTATGACCACATATTGTAGTGTATGGATTCACAAAAGGAAGCTGGCATATCGGACATTCCAGATGGTCAGTGGTTGATATATATGACAACGACCGCAGGTCAACGGATACGTTTTTCCCGGAACTAAGCACGTCAAACCCAGAATAAGCCTTATCATTGCTGGGA
The DNA here is from genome assembly GCA_030559035.1 of Ogataea wickerhamii. Lineage (NCBI taxonomy): Eukaryota > Fungi > Ascomycota > Pichiomycetes > Pichiales > Pichiaceae > Ogataea > Ogataea wickerhamii. The sequence goes on from JAKTQX010000006.1 coordinate 318,319, forward strand.
TGAGTCTCCTCAGCAGACGGACTCGCCGGGATAGACTCAACGCTCAGGTTGCTGGGTTCCTGATCAACAGTGCTCATTCTATGTATTGGCTCTTTGTAGGGGCTCTCATGGAGTCTTTTTGCCTACGATTATCTTCCCTGTTGACTAGTTTTTATTCATGTACAAACTGTAGCAATTATATTTCAAACTCGGCTATAAGTGACAGATTGAGAAATAGAAAATATTGAAAGCGATTAGAAAACCAGTGGTGCACGGGTGCATCGTCCCCCCCCCTCTTTATATTAGGTACCAACAAGATGCCCCCTGGTGCTCTTCAGACTTGGGTTAGGGATTTATGTCGTTACAGTCTATTATTATATATTATCGTAAATCGTACAGCCCAGATAGAGCATCTAGACCTTTTCAGCGGATAGAGCCAAAGTTCTGGATTTCCTTCTTTGGGAAACAAGTTTCTGGGACATCTTGATGTTGAAGCCGTCGGTGAGAATCTTCTGAGTCTCCTCAAGTTCCAAGTTGGAGAGTTCAGGGTAACACAGGTAAACAAACACAAAGGAAATCAAGGTCAAGGCTGCAAAAAGAGCAAATGTCCCCGTAGGAGTAATGTTTTCCAGCATGGTCAGGAATGTGGATGAAATAGTAAGGGAGCCTGCCCAATTAGTAGCGGTGGCATACGATGCGCCAAGCCCTCTTACCGATTGAGGGAACAACTCGGACTGCTGCCATGGAACATTACCGATACCGACAGCATATGACGCAACGAACAAGATCATGGCCACCATGATGACATAGCCCCATGCGCTGACATCAGAGCCGACAACGGCGGAGTGATTGACAAATTCAATGTTGACAAAATGAAAAGCTATCGCATTCAAAACCAAAAACGCCGTCATCAGAGGAAGTCCGATAAGCAAGATACGTCTGCGGCCGACTCTGTCGATGATGAAAAAGGCCACGACCGTGAAGACGAAGTTTGTTCCGGAGACAATGATTGAGACTGCGGTAGCGTCGCTGAATCCAATAGCATCGAATATGGTTGACGAAAAATACATGAGTGAGTTGAATCCCGTAAACTGCTGGATACCCTGTAGTCCACAAGCAATCACAAGAGCTCTGAAGTTGGAAGGAACCTGGTGGATCTCTTTGACAGCATTGTAGAATCGCTCAGCACTATTACGACCAGGAATAGCAGAGTTGATGGCCTGAATCTGGGCAATCTTGGAGTATATCAGTTCAGAGGTAGCCTCATGATGAGTTCTCGAAATGACTTTGGCGGCCTTCTCGATCTGGCCCTGCTTGATTAAAAATCTAGGCGTTTCTGGGAGAAATACAAACGCGATTAGCTGGACAACAGGCGGAACAATAGAGAGACCAACAACCGCTCTCCAGCCATTATTCACCTTGTTGAACCCTGCTCCAATTCCATACGCAATAAGCTGCCCCCCTGTGATTCCAACACAATTGATAATCACCAGTCTGCCTCTGAATCTTGACGGCGCCAGCTCAGAGATGTATAGAGGAGCTATCAGTGACCCGATTCCCACACCGAAACCCATGACTAATCGGCCTCCAATCATAGTCCATACAGTGTGAGAGGCGCATTGGATGATTGCTCCAATAATAAATAGAGAGTTAGAGAACATAAGAACAGGCTTTCTGCCTAGCAAATCCGCAACACCACCTGCAAAGATAGAAGTGATCAGAGCACCCAAAGAGGTAGCAGCTGTAATGAATTCCTGGTCCCCATAACTTAGTGTTCTTCCAAAATCGTTTCCAATTGAAACAAGTGCAGAGGAAATATATCCAGTATCGTAACCAAACATAAATCCTGAAATAGAGGCAAGTAAAGTAAGACATATAACAAGGAAAGTAGGTCGGGCACTGTCCATAGAAGAACCCAACACTGTCTTGTTGTCTATGGAGCTTGAGTCCTGTCTTTCTTTGAGCTCATCTGAAGATAAAGAGTAATCTACTTGCTCAAAGTTGGCCTTGTTATCACTTGCCGACATTATCTACGTGAAGCAAATCAACAATCCAAACTGTAGTTTCGGTGTATGGAACTATATCAATCACAAAGTCGGTGCTATAAGGATCCTGGTGTGTCAGCTTGTCGGTTGTGCTCAAGTTAATAAAGGTATGAACTAGAGTAATTCATATACCTGGGGAAAGAAGGGAACATCATCAGATGTCTAGAATTCTCTATCAACTCGATCGGGGCCGGGAATTTCTCCGGCAGGATTAGTTAGCAGTCACAGGCGCTGTGTGATTGGCTGAAATCACGCCCAGCACGGCGAAATTCCCGAGCTGCCTACGGCTATTGTTTTACGGTTACCCGGACTGACGTGAAAAAAAACAGGAGACGCGCCAATCGACGCCGCGTGCCTGAAATCCTCCCAAGAATACTTTACGTGTGGTGTTTTCCGGGTAACGAACGCGAAGATGCAACTCATTTAATCTCAAAGCGGAAGGAGCGATTTAAAACTGAGAGTCTTTTCCTTCTTTTATGAAACCCTCTTTCATCTCTCACGAAAATGAAAATCCTACTGGACTCTCGCGACTTGCTCAAAGCTACTTTTGCTTATTTCCCCGCAAAGACAACCCCTTCTCTATAGTCACGACCAGAGCGCTCCGTCATGGCTACAGTAGCCCCCGCCCCTGTTGCAGGGTCAATTCTACCTGCTATTCAGATGAATATCAATTATGCCGATCTCAGAACCAAGATCCAGGACTTCTTGGTCCACTTCAAGACCCCTGAATCTCTGGAAACAGATGACTTTGACTTCCAAATCGACGAGGAGGCCAGCGAACCGCCTGTTGGAAAGGGGCCGAAGTATATGCATCTTCTGCAGAAGGTGGCCAACAGAGAGCTCTCTACGCTCTTTATCGATCTAGATGACATAAAACTGTACGAGGAGACACAGATACTGTCTCAATCGATATCCCAGGCTACGTCTAGAGGACTTGCCGAACACATCATCCAAAATACTTTCCATTACGTTGAGCTTTTCTCCCAAGTGATAGACGAGATCATGCCAACACCAACGGTAAACATCTCGCACAAGGACGATGTTTTGGACGTTATAATTCACCAGAGAAAACTCAGAAATGCCAGCATCGAAAACGAACACCGTGAGGAAATGGCTAGCAGTGGACTTGGGATGGATGAAAATCAGGAAAACAGAGGAGGAGACACCTCAGCGAACTTGTTCCCCCCTCAGCTGACAAGAAGATATTGCCTCTACTTCAAGCCGGTTTCAAACCTGGCGTTCAAGAGCTCATCAAAAGCTCTGGCTGTCAGAGACGTCAAGGGATCTTATCTAGGACAGCTCATTACTGTTAGAGGAATTGTGACCCGTGTATCCGATGTGAAACCTACTGTCCAGGTCAATGCTTACACGTGCGACTCTTGTGGGTACGAGATCTTCCAAGAAGTTAACACTAGAACGTTCACGCCCTTAACCGAATGTACATCAGAGAAATGCCTAAGCAATCAACACAGAGGAAAACTGTTCCCTAGCACCAGAGCTTCCAAGTTTTCAGCGTTTCAGGATGTTAAAATACAAGAGCTTGCCAACCAGGTTCCCGTTGGTCACATTCCGAGATCCCTGACAATTCATGTGAATGGGGACCTTGTGAGATCTATGAATCCAGGAGATATCGTAGATGTTGCTGGTATTTTCTTGCCAGCTCCTTACACAGGCTTCAAAGCCTTGAGAGCGGGACTGCTTACCGAGACTTACCTTGAAGCACAGTTTGTCAAGCAGCACAAAAAGAAGTACGAGACATTAGGCTTAACACCTGAGATCGAGGAAAGAATCAGAGAAATCACTAGTGGCGACAACGTTTACGAAAAACTGTCGTCTTCCATTGCACCGGAGATCTTTGGGCACGATGACATAAAGAAGGCTCTTTTGTTGCTACTAGTTGGTGCCAGTGCTAAGGAAATGGGTGATGGTCTACGTATCAGAGGTGATATCAATATCCTGCTTATGGGAGATCCCGGAGTGGCCAAATCTCAGCTGTTGAAATCAATTTCTTCTATTGCACCACGAGGAATCTACACCACAGGAAAAGGTTCCTCGGGTGTTGGTCTTACTGCAGCGGTGATGAGAGACCCTATCACTGACGAAATGGTCCTAGAAGGAGGAGCCCTGGTTTTGGCCGATAATGGAATTTGTTGTATTGATGAATTTGATAAGATGGATGAAGGGGATAGAACAGCCATTCACGAAGTGATGGAGCAACAGACTATTTCGATCTCGAAGGCAGGCATCTCAACCACTCTGAACGCTAGAGCGTCGATCCTGGCTGCTGCTAACCCGCTATATGGCAGATACAACACTAGGTTATCGCCCAATGACAACATCAACCTACCTCCGGCTTTACTTTCCAGATTTGACGTCACTTTCTTGATCCTTGATAGACCTAAGAGGGAGGATGATGAGCGATTGGCAGAACATGTTGCGTTTGTTCACATGCATAACAGGGCCCCCGAAGTTGCAGATCCCATTGACTCCGCCACACTAAGACAGTTTATCTCAATGGCCAGAAGATACAGACCTGTAATCTCTAAGGAAGTCAGTGACTACGTTGTTCAAGCCTATATAAAGCTGAGAAAGGAGAGCAAGTCAACGGAACACTCCAAGAAACATTTCAGTCATACTACTCCTAGAACTCTCTTGGGAGTTCTAAGACTATCTCAGGCACTCGCTAGGGTGCGTTTCAGCAATGAGGTTGTTGTCCACGATGTCGATGAAGCGCTGAGACTTGTGAACGCCGCGAAGCAATCACTCTATCAGGATGAGGAGGAAGAGTTCGAAGAGAGCCCAACATCAAAGATATTCCATTTGATCAGAGAGAAAGTCCAGGAAGAGATTAAAGATAAACAGACCAAGATAGTACCAATGTCTCTGCTACGCGATATCTGTCTTGGAAAGGGATTTACTGAGAACATGTTCAACGAGTGTATCTATCGCTATCAAGCGCTCTCAGTCTGGCAAGTTGTCGATGAAGGTGACAATTTGGCTATCATTGCTGACGTTGAAGATGACGATATTGAAATGGTGTGATCCTTGGTGCCATTATATTCCTAAATCCTTCTTAACTAGGGCTCGGCAAATCGGATGATAGCCCAGCTCATATTTCTTGAATGTCTTTATAGCCAGTTCTCTGTCCACTTCGTTTAATAGCAGATATCCAGGACGAACGAACTTCATTCTGCCCACTGTACCCAACCAATCAGCAAGTCTCTTATAGGCGCTGGTGATCTTACCAGTGAGTAGCAATCTGAACCAGCGAAATTTCACCTCGGCATTTGAAGACTTCTCATATTTGGAGTATTTTTTGGACATGACTTCGATGGCCTTGATTCCATTGGATGATGACCAGTCAAATTTGGCAGAATCTTGATAAGATACAAGGGTGTCAAGAAATACACCATTTTGGTTCGATCCAAAGGAGGCAATATCTGAAGAGGAGAATTTGGTATCCAAAGACTCTGGCGAGGAAGACGCCGTCTCAACCCATTTGGCCGCTAGGCCGTAGCATTCATCCACCAATTCAGTATCGAATTTTGGCTTTGGTGGTAATCCAGGCTGGTATAACCATCTTTTCCAGTCGATAGTATCTAATAAGTCCTTTTTGGTGGAATAAAACGCATATAGTGTATCCAAGAATTGATAGGTATCCAATGACAAGTACTTGAATTTCGTGAAATAATGCTTAATGAATGGATCAAACGCCTCTTTGCTTCCCAAAGTTTGCTCTATAGTGAAAAGTAGATTGAAACCCTTTTCGTAAGGAACAGTGCTGAAAGAATCATCAGGATCTGTACCATCTTTCAAGTCCTGTACTAACGTACTGTATCTAGCAGCAGAACTACCCATTGATTTGATGGAGTTCTCCAAGTCTGTCCAGCCAACAATAGCACTAAAGTGTCGGTGTTTTTCCCCATGTAGTTTAGCCACGATTCGGCGCTCAATATAGACCGTCCATCCTTCATTGAGCCAGAAATGTTCGAAAGAGCAATTGGTGACCAGGTTCCCAGACCAACTATGACTCAGCTCGTGAGCAATAACGTCAACATTTTCTCTGTCTCCAGATATCAGTGTAGGGGTAGCAAACGTACAGTTGGGATGTTCCATGCCACCAAATGGCATAGACTTTGGCAAAATCAGCACGTCGTAGTCTCGCCACTCGTAATCAAAAATAATGCCTTCAGCGGCTGCAATGAAGCTCTCTGTATCTGCTTCAAATTCATGCTGACAGGCATTCAAGAAGCTTGGTTCTGTGAAAACCGTAGATCTTGGGCCAATACTTGCTCCAACTATATCACCCGACGCAATAGAGACCAAATAAGATGGAATAGGAACCGGTTGATGAAAGTGGAAAACAGTAGAACCATCGCTTTGCTTAACCTCGTCATCTGAAAGGCCAGACATCAAAGTTTTCAATGGGGACTTAACTTTGAAAACAAAAGGCGACTTGATTGCAGGCGTATCAAAGCAAGGAAAGAAAGATCTGGCGTGAATTGGCTCACATTGAGAAAATAGGTAAGGTAGCTTTCCGCCGTCTGTTTGTTGTGGGTCGAGCCACTGTAGCGCTGTGCAGCCACTTGTTGTTTCATACTCGATCTTGAGAACCGTTGCAGCTGACTTCTTGAAGGGATACTTTATCGAGAGAGGGGTTCCTATTGCAGGCTGCCTTTGCCCCAATTCAAACGGAACTTCCTGGTCTTCTATGAAAGTCTTTTTAATAAGCAGAAATGAGGTATCCAACACAACCCTATCCGTATCTTCAAGCACGTTGAGACCAAATGAAATAGAGCCGGCAAGATACTTCTTCTCGAACAGTACTTCAATTTCCAGAGTGGACCTCTTCACCTCGAAGTTCTGGTAGTTGGAGTTAGTAGAAGGATCCTTTTCGGGGGAATCCTTTGGAAAGTGAGGTTTCAGTATTTCAGCAAGCTTGGGGGAAATGTTAGGATACCTTGATGACATTTTTCGATTCAAAAGAGTACAAGGGAGGCCAATAGGTTTCAAACTTGGGTTCAAGGCAATACGAAAGCTTCTAATCATCTGTCTGTAGATGAGTAATAAGAAGAACAAAAAAAAGCTGTCTCATCAAATTTATGTGATGCACACTTTGGGGAGAGATATTCGATTGAAGTAGTGTCAGTGGGCAAAAGACTAACTGGGGGGGTAGAATGCAGCGTGAATAAGAGCCACAGTAATCGGCAGAACAATCAATGATGATGTCCTGTAATGAATCAATCATTGGAGCACTCTGGAATGTAGCGACCCAGCCGTATCTCTAATAGAACCAGCACAGTAAAGCGAAGTCACGTGATATAAGGGGGCTTTTAGCGACGCGTATCGACGAGGATCGACCAAAGAAGGAATCAGTAAGGATATCGATACAATCCACAATCACACAGTGAGAGGACAGATAGCGTGGCGACATAGGCGGATGGCGAATAGGAGTGTAAAAACATTTGCAAGAAGTATTGGGTTTTCAAGTTTGTAACATTTTTGAAAAACAAGGGAGCTATTGTAAAAGGTAGAGATTTTCTCGTAGTGAGAAACGGCTACCATAATACACGTGGATAGCTCCAGCGCGGGATTCAAGTAACCACAGCATGAGCACAAAAAAGGGGTATCGAAGAACAAAAATATATATGTATCGCGCTCCACCCCTCTTTGTGTATGCCCTGCTCCCTCACTTTCAAAAATAACAAAGGAACAAGACCTTGACACATCCTTACACAGTATTAGAAGAAAAAAAATATATCTGGGCACGTGATAGTGATCAGGGTTGAGCAATAGAAAAGGATGTAGTCTTCCAAGGTTTCTCTACCTACGAGGTGGCTCGGGAAAAATTTGATCACTCAGAAGAAGAGGAACTTTTTAAAGTATCAGATGGAAACGCTCCTTTAGAGGTATAGTTTCATCAGAGCGTCATTGAGTTCAAGTACTGTAAGTAAGCAAAACAAGCAGCGCTTTGTTGCGTTTGGGCATTCGATAAGTGCAGTTGGAAAAAAAGAGGAGCAGTTAGCTTTCGGAGAGGTAGAAGTATCTCAAGCCACCGGCCAAGATTCCCTTTGATAACTGGTCAAGCCATCGATCCCCAGCGTGTTCATAGTGCTACTGAAGAGTCACACGTTCAAGCGACACCATTCTAACACGTCCAGTATAGATCGAGATGCAAATTTTCGTCAAGACTTTAACCGGTAAGACGATCACCTTGGAGGTGGAGTCTTCGGACACCATCGACAACGTCAAGTCCAAGATTCAGGACAAGGAAGGAATCCCACCTGATCAGCAGAGACTCATTTTCGCTGGTAAGCAGCTGGAAGATGGAAGAACTCTTTCTGACTACAACATCCAAAAGGAGTCCACTCTCCACTTGGTTCTAAGATTGAGAGGAGGAATTATTGAGCCATCGTTGAAGGTGCTAGCATCCAAATACAACTGTGACAAGTCTATTTGCAGAAAGTGTTACGCTAGATTGCCCCCAAGAGCCACAAACTGCAGAAAGAGAAAGTGCGGCCACTCCAACCAGCTCAGACCAAAGAAGAAGCTAAAATGATCAGTTTATACATTTTGTATCGACATTCATATATGCAATACACTAGCTTCGGGTGATGTCATGAGTAATGTAGCAGGGTGTATGTCTGACCGATAAACTGCCTACTAGTAGCGTGTGAAAAGTCAGAGAAAATAAATATATATCAGGATGTAGCGAATGGTTTTTTTTACTATACGATGAAGCCTAGAGTGTCTAGAGAAGGTGTCAGACTCCCTATCAGCATGAGGAGTGCGCTCCCTTCTCGGGTCTTGAGGAGACATCTGTCCATGAAAACCACCTTGAACCCACAGCATCTGAGAATTGTGCACCCCAGCAAGACGAGCAGATCGCTGTTACTTCTTTCCACCCCATCGCAGCTCAACAACTGTGTAGAGAGACTTATCGAGCTCAATAGGAGCAGGCCCGACACACAGCTGGTATTCTCTTGCGTCGACTCAATTCTCGACTGCCGCAACTGCGTCTCTGAGGTTTGGTTCGATGAGGAGATCAAGATCACGTCGCACAGGCTGGCAGCAGACGATCGCACCCGCCCCGGGTCCGAGCGAACTCCTTACGATGCCTCTCCTGTGCGAATGGACAAGCGGTGGATAGCCCACGAAGACAGTGTGGTGGACTTGAGCTTTGGTACTCATAAAGCGTCGGTTTATCTGGCCAATACGCTGTTTGCCAACTCTCTTCCAACCACCGCTTTCATCTACCAGCCTGTGAGTGACACGGCAAACAACTGGCGCAACCTGGGATATCTGGAACTGGAACTACCAGAAATAGCATGTTCCGGGGACATCAGGTATGCCAACAAGCTGAAGGAGCTTGTTCTCGACGAGGAGGTAGAAGAGTTCATGATCACAAACTCCGAGGGTAATCTCATCAAAACGATCAACGATAAACCGGCCTCGCAATACCTGATAGAAAACAGCGAAATACAAAAGAGCAGAAGCGACCTGTTCATGCTACTTTACAAGCCAGAAGAACAGCCACAGCCGGAGTACATGGACACATATTTCAAGATAATAGTAGGTGGCCTTGGCTGGGGCGAAAAACAGGCCTTCATCGGACTAGATCCTGTATGTGGACGACCGAGATACGACTATGTGCGGCTATTCCAACACGATCCCGGCAAAGAACACAAGCTATTTGACGCTAGTCTGCCATCAATTGTTTTGGAATGCTCTTACCACCACGAAGAGTTCTCCAGTGTCTCGAGCTCCGAGCCAAAGGTGCTGCGCAACGTGACTGGCCTCGGATCGGAGAAAGGCTTCCGGCTCAATTCCGTCTGGCACAAGTCCCACTCTGAAGCTGTTCAGATAGCACTGGAACCTATGTAATGATAGACGCCGCACCCGTGATGCGGGTCACGTGATCAGACCTAAAGAATCTGTGAACCTTATTTTTTTTTTAATCACAACTTGTCTCGTTCTGCTTGCTCTGTTTCCAGCTGTACGCGCTGGCATTTATTTATTTGCGGTTTGAAATATAAAAAGACTGATCTTTAAATAGCATAGACAAAGACGAAGAAGTTCTCTGTGGTCCGTCCCGTAAGCAGCATTTATACCACCCAGAAACGTCGACACAGACAGACACAGAGTTTATACACAGAATGTCGTCGTTATTTGCACAGTTTCCTTATCAGCCGGTATGTTGAGATTAGCACGGTCTCTAAAAGAGCTACAGCCATACTAACTTAATCCGATGGGATGTCACAGCTCGCGAGCCTGCCAGACAGTCTAACTGTTGAGAATCTAAGGGTATGTACCATTTCTTGCTTGAGGCTGAAAACGGCCTAACCACTAACGTTCAACGTTCTCTAGACACAAGCGTCCTCTCTCCAGTCCAAGTTCTCCAACATGAGACCACCGCAGGAGTTTTTTGATGCCAGACGCTTTTCGAAGCCTGCAACCTTCGGAGAGGCCCAGCAGAGAGTGTCCTACAACCTGTCTTACTTTCAATCCAACTACATGGTGATTGTTCTGCTCCTTTCTGTCTACGCTTTGGTGTCCAATGTGCTGCTGCTGTTTGTCCTTGGATTCACGGGAGTCGGTGTATATGGCATCTCCAAACTCAACGGCGAGGATCTGGAGCTTTCGAACCGCAGAATCACAACCTCCCAGCTATATACTGGATTGATGATCGTCGCTATACCCCTAGGGCTTCTGGCTTCTCCCATCAGCACTGTCATGTGGCTGATTGGGTCGTCCTCTGTCAGCGTGCTGGGACATGCAAGCATCATGGAGAAGCCTATCGAGACTGTTTTTGAGGAGGAGGTATGATTTTAATGGACCAGCCAGATAGACCTTCAGTTTTTATTCGTATGGTAATATACTATTAGTCTTCTATCCTATATAACAGCAGGACCCCTGCGCAAGTATGTGGTCTACTCAGTTCTCAAAGTCAGTCGAAAGAAGACCCAAGGTTTTAAGTCATTACTAAAGTTCCTATACTATCTAGCTTGACATATGCGGAATAAAATTTTCATCATGTTGAGAATTGAGCAATCACATACTGCACAGACTGATGCTGAGCAACAGACATCACGCACAGCTGCTCAGTAAAGCCTTTCACTGATACAGCCAGTCGTCACCTGTTGCAACGTCTATGGAATCCTTCCAAATTAGTGCTGGCTAAGAAGAAGAAGAAGAGACATGTAATCTGGAAAGAATTTTTCATGCTAGCTTATGTATAGGAGTAGTTCACTTTTTTGCAAACTACGAGCAGAATTTTGCTTACGTTAGCCAGCAATAGCCTGTCTCAGGCCAAATTGAGCACGCTACAACTTTCAGCGGCACCCATCGCCAGCCATTACTACGGGGAGACCTCTATTTGGTCACCAGACGGGTCCGTCAAAGAGGCCAATGTGCTGAAGGCTACAATTAACGACTCAAACATATGTCCGAGCGCGTGTTTTGGCAGATAGTTGTTTATAACTTGATTAGAGATGCCGTACTAGTTCGTGCATCGCAATATACGTAATAAGCTCCCTGAGCAAACATGAACCATTTGCAGATGTAGCACGTGTAATGTGATAAAGCGACTTAGATGTTCAGCTTGGTTCTCTTCCAGTGTCTTCTCTTGGCGTTGTATCTGATCTTGTTGTTGGTTCTCAATCTGATCCACTGTGGCAAAGGTCTGTTCTGGTTCTGAGCCTTAGCAAGCTTCTGCTTGGTTCTGAAGGATTTGTGAGACTATATTGATGTGACCACTATGTTAGTAAACGATACAGTATGAGCAGGACGCCAGCTCAAAAGCGTCTCCGGACAGCACACGGGATACATACAGCCATCTTGAACTATGTTTATGTCGAGATAGTCTCTTATTTGACGTTTCTACTTCAACTGTATAGGTAGAACGTTTGCTAACATCAGTAACTTTTTTTATTTGGTTTCATCAAGTACAGCATCTGCTAGGCGTCGTGCTCCCCAGTGAAAATTTTCAGACACAAGTGACTGCACGGGTGTTGAAAAGGCAGACACCCGAAAGGGAAGTGACAGTCACGGAGGCCACACCTTGCACCCCTCGCATCAGCCGTCTACAAATAAATACTTTTTGCTGGCGAGCAAAGCACATCCTGACACCAATTTTTCACTCTTTTGTGCATGCTACCTAGTAAAAATTTTGAGTGTGCTTTTAATTTTCTTGACTCTATGCTTGTCTTGCCTGCTCTGCCCGAATACTAGTCACTAATAGCACCTCTAGAACAACTGCAGTATGACCAGAACATCAGTATTGGCAGACGCCTTGAACTCTATCAATAACGCGGAGAAAACCGGAAAGAGACAGGTCCTCATCAGACCTTCCTCCAAGGTGATCATAAAGTTCTTGAGTGTTATGCAGAAACATGGATACATTGGAGAGTTTGAATACATCGATGACCACAGATCTGGTAAGATCGTTGTTCAGCTCAACGGTAGACTCAACAAGTGCGGCGTTATCCAGCCAAGATTCAACGTGAAAATCAACGACATTGAGAGATGGACCGATAACTTACTTCCGGCCAGACAGTTCGGATACGTTATTTTGACCACTTCTGCAGGAATCATGGACCACGAGGAGGCCAAGAGAAAGCATGTTTCTGGAAAGATTCTTGGGTTCGTCTACTAGACACAAACGCGCCACGCTGCCCCTGCAGCTGAGTGTATAATTAGACCATCATAATAAGAGAACTCTACAACAATACGTAAGCTTAACTACCTTGTAAAACACCCGACCGCGGCCTTCGCTGCTTCGGTCATTCTCCAGACAGGCTGCCATGCTGGCCTCATACTGCTTCTGTTAGCAGCAGCAGGCGTGGTGCTTCTTCTCGATCCGTTCTCCTGCTGTGACTGTTGCCTGTAGGATTTCCCGATACGGAAACTTTTCACTCCACACCCGACACCTCCCTCCCTCTTTTTTTTCTTCCTCCCCCCCCCCTATGCTGCCAGATTCTTTCAGGCCGAGCCTGTTTCGCGGCAGTGGAAGGAGACTGACTTTACTGACGAAAAATTTTAAGAAACTGTTTATCAACTAAAGCATTCAGAGGTCGTTCTAGCTCAGCACAGTTGGCTAGTCAAGTACACACATACACTCAATATGGCAGCTGGTATGTACTCTCCATTAGCTCCAGGGACCCGGCATCGTTAGGTGCAGTTTTTTCCAGCCCGCGACGACCTCTTCAAAGAGCGAGATACGCATCAGAAACAACTCGCTTCCGTTACAGGTCACCGGCTCCGCACACGTTCACGACACTAACACAACCATCATCAATATAGAAAACGTTACCCTAGGTCCTCAAGCTAGAGGTTCGAGCGAGGTGTTCGGTGTCGCACACATTTACGCCTCCTCCAACGATACCTTCGTCCATGTGACCGATCTGTCAGGAAGAGAAACCATTGCCAGAGCCACCGGTGGTATGAAGGTGAAGGCCGACAGAGATGAGTCTTCCCCATACGCTGCCATGCTGGCTGCTCAAGACGTGGCTGTGAAGTGCAGAGAAGTCGGCATCACTGCTGTCCACGTGAAAATGAGAGCTACTGGTGGTACCAGAAGCAAGACCCCAGGTCCAGGAGGACAGTCTGCCCTCAGAGCTCTAGCCAGATCTGGTTTGAAGATCGGCAGAATCGAGGACGTTACTCCAATTCCTTCTGACTCTACCAGAAAGAAGGGTGGTAGAAGAGGTAGAAGATTGTGATTGCACCTTTTTGTCTTTCTGACTGTCATTCTATTATACTTTGAATAAAATCTCGTAATAATGAAGCCCTTCCCTGCTGTAGCGATTCGGAGCTCTCGAGAGCTCTGGTTGTGGGTCCCACCACCAGAGCTCGAGAGAGAGATGTTTTGCGCTGGAGATCCAGCTACTGGTGTACGGATGTACGAACATGACTTCCCCTTCCCCCCCCCCCGCCTGTGTGTGTGTGCCAAGGTGCCTTTTAAAACAAGCTGCTTACTAGACAGAGAGAGGTTATATTCCTTCCAGTAGCTCAGCATTTCCGCAATGCCCCCGAAAACCTCTAGTGTGCGGGTTCCCGCGCTGTCTACGCGGACGATCCTGGCATCGTCGCTGGTTCTGCGGCTGCTGTTTCTGGCCTTTGGTCTCTACCAAGACAAGTACATGGATCTTCCTTACACGGACATCGACTACTTTGTGTTCACAGACGCGTCGCGCTTCGTGTTCAACCAGCAGTCGCCTTATCTGAGAAAGACCTACAGATACACGCCGCTTCTTGCTTGGCTACTGCTGCCTACGAACTACTGGTTTGATTTCGGCAAGATTGTGTTTGTGGTGTGCGATGTCATAACAGGGTACTTGATAATGAAGATCCTGACAAGGAACAGGAAGTCGCCAATGCTGAGCCTGATCTGGCTCTGGAACCCAATGGTCATTACGATCAGCACCAGAGGAAGCTCCGAGAGCTTGCTGACGGTCGTGGTAGCTCTGATCGCGTACTGCTCGACCGTCAATCTCCATGTTTGGAGCGGAGTCCTAACAGGACTGGCCGTACATCTGAAAATATACCCTCTCATATATGTTCCGGCAATACTGCTGCACATAGACGCGGGCCAGCCGCTGTGCAAACCTTTCACATGGAACCGCGCCAGGTTTGCGGCCTCTGTGGTGATCACCTTCCTGGCTCTCACCGGTGTCATGTACCATGTGTATGGCTGGGAGTTCATAGACAATGCATACCTGTACCATCTCACAAGACTGGACCACAGACACAACTTCTCCATCTACAACCTGTCCCTCTACTATACCTCATTCACAGAGGTGTCGTCTTTGGAACTACTAAGAAAGTTCAACCTGAAAATAGAGCGTCTGGCATTTCTGCCACAACTGATTCTCAGCGTTGTCCTGATTCCTCTCAAGCTTGCTGACACTAACCTCATGGCATGCTTCATGATCCAGACGTTTACGTTTGTTACGTTCAACAAAGTCATCACCTCTCAGTACTTCGTTTGGTTCATTTGCTTCTTACCAATGTACATCTCAGATACTACTTTAGACACCACTCGAGGTGCCATCCTTCTAGTGGGATGGTGTATCACACAGGCATTATGGCTGCTCCACGGTTACCGCCTGGAGTTTCTAGGTCGTCCAGATGAGTTCACATCCGGGATCTGGTTCTCAGCATGCCTTTTCTTTGCATGGAACTCGTATATGATCTGCCAATTTGTTGCTGACGTAAAGTTACAGCACAACCGTGCTCTGCAGAAGAAACTGCGCTAGTGTTCCGTTCGCGTACCCCTCCCTAGACAGGACTTTACCGGGATAGGGGAAGCCGGCCCCAGCCGCTGAAAATGCTAGCATCTATTGCCTTTCTATTTACAGTATACCGAATCTGGCCTTATTGAAGGGAAGAAACAAGTTCTTGCTGGACATGCGCCACAGATATTACATTTTTTATATGCAGCGCAGCGCTGCGCTGCGCCGCATGTGGCTGATAATCTTCAACAGTATCTTAATTTCAATGCAATCTAAAGAAAATAATTACCGATCTTGAATTTGATTGATACCTGGACAAACGAGACCTCAGCTTCTACTGCTGTCAAAGGCTACATAGCAACCTCCCTAAGTACCACGTAGCTGGTCTTCGCGAAGACAGTTGGAGAAAAAAAGCACCTTTGATATACATTACGTGTGCTGGCGCCGTATTTGTGCTCTCAAAAGGTACAAAGCCATTATCACGGACTTCAGTGGACCTCTGGCTCTTTGTAGTCCGCGTCCCAATAAGAAGTAAGTCTTTGCTGATTCATACCATTGGTACTGTTACAGAGTACATTACTTTCCTCAGTTTCATAGCACCGCTGTCCAGCCAACGAGACCATGGACAATCTAGAAGTTAGAGCCAAATCATTCACTATCAAGTGGCTTAACGCCCCCGACAACTGTGTTGTCAAGTGGGAACTGAAGCCCATCAAGCGATCTGTTAACTTTGGGATCTATAAGTATAGCAGACCGGATCTAGGAGTATCCGGGGCGCAGTTGGGCTCCAATTCTGCGGCCTCTGAAAACCTCAGTCTTGATGAGGTCAATGAGGTTCCTCACAAGATGTTTGCTGTTCTTCACCACAATCTAAGAGAATCATTTGATTCAATCAACTCCAATTCCACAGTTACCAATAACAATGGGGTGGATACTCCCGCGACCACAGCAAGCTTATCAGCGTTGGGGAGCACTTCTAATAACTCCTCTGCAGATATCAGCAGAAGGAGAAGCGATAGCTTCGACCTAACTCCTGAAGTGGGACCCAGTGTTTTGGAAGGGAAACTGGAAAAGCACCTGGTCAGGAAAGAATGGATTGGCAGATGTGCTGGTGACGGGCTAGTCTCTGGAACATTTACGGTGGAAACAGGGTCGCTATTTGCTTTTGTTTTCGACAACACTTTCAGCAGGCATAAGGCAAAAAAGATAATGTTCAACCAGTACATAGAGGTGGATGACTCTGCGACGCTCTTGGACTCTCAAAGTTTAGCAAAGACTTCTGTGACGAGCACACAATTGAACACTCTGACTATGTCTTCGAACACGCTCACCACTATTGCAGAAGGTGCTGATAAGGAAGAAATCGATAATGCAAAAAATAACCACACCTCTCCTCAAACAGCAGAACTCTCCACCAACAAGTCCCTTTCACGTGTGAGGTTTAATGTTCCCGAATCAAAAGAACCTGAAGAATCCACAGGAACATCCATTTTGAGAGTCAAAGGTGGTCAGTATCTTCAAGGATTCCTGTTGAAGAAGAAGAGAAGAAGAGGGGGTGCAAAGAATTTTTCAAAGAGATTTTTTGTGCTGAACTTCAAGTATGGAACTCTTGATTACTACTTCAATGCTCTGACCAACAGAATACGTGGAAACATGTACATCAAGAATGTGGTGATATCTGCTGATGCCAAGCAGCTCATGATGTATCTAGACTCTGGAATTGAACAATGGGTGCTTAAAGCTTTGTCTCCTTCTGACTTCAGAGTTTGGATCCAAGCTTTCAACTTTATAAAGAAACTGAACAAAAACGATTTTACCAGCTATGTGACCTCCCCTGAACAAAACGTTATACAGAGGCAAGGTCAGCTGTTACTACAAGAAGGGATAGATCAGGTGTTACCTTTATCGACTAGTGGCCTTGAGTCGGAAATCTCAGAGCCATTGGAAGATGTAAGGATTGGAAGAAGTGTTCTAGGTGGTTCCATTAGTCCTCAGTTCAGGGATATAGAAGCTAAAATTGGTACCATTAGGGAGCTATCAGAGAAGCTGGTAGCAGTAAACAAGGAGCAGTTACAGAGACAGGACCAGCGGACTGGTAATGACAGACGATCAACCTTGTTCTGGAAGAGAAATAGAAAGGATTCCAACGCTTCGATCACAGCAGTCGCATCATCGAGTTCTCCAGAGCTCGACTCCCTAAAAACTATAGAGCCCGAGTTGGGGTCTTCACAATTGATAAGTCAACTTGCAAATAAAATAGCTGAACTGGAGTTGCAATACCGAATGCTGATCAATACCGATTCGAGTAGAGGGTTCAGCCGACCATCTCTCTCGTCTCCTTCCAGAAAGCCACTGACAAGAACAAGTACGGCGGCAACGTCTATCTTTTCACAGGACTTCTTTGATGCTCAGGAGTACATTGATGAGGTCAACCAAAGTGTCCTCATGGTTGGTTCTAGTGATGGCAACGAGGATGATGAAGGTGAGGAGCTTGACGGTAACATGAAGATAAAGAAAAGAAGAGAGGTTCCGAAAGAATCGCATATTCTTTCGCAGGATCTATTTAGTTCTCCAATGATGCCATCAGAGTCCAGCTCCGGTTCCTCTGCTGGTGATGACGAGGATGAGGAAGAAGAAGAAGAAGAAGAGGAGGAAGGAAGCGACGAGGCCCTATACTTTGAGGATGCCCAGGTTGATTTCGCTATAATGAGCTCCACGGAAGCTGACAGCATTGAAGAACTGTATCCTCTTGCGCAGGCAGGCGATATCGTGAACCGCAAGGACATCAAGCCTAGTGTTTGCGAGCCACCTTCTCTGATATCGTTTTTGAGAAAGAATATAGGCAAGGATCTCTCTTCTGTTTCGATGCCAGTGTCTGCCAATGAGCCGTTATCTTTTCTCCAAAAGTACTCCGAGAGCTTTGAGTATGTCAGTCTGGTTGATCAAGCATTGAGGTCTCCGGTTGAGTCAGGAGAGAGGATCTTGACGGTTGCGTGCTTTGCGGTGAGTTATCTTTCTTCCTACAGAATGAAGTTGAGAAACAACCGCAAGCCTTTCAATCCTCTGTTGGGTGAAACATACGAGCTGGCTAGAAAAGATCTTGGAATTAGATTGATCACCGAAAAGGTAACCCACAGACCTCCTGTGTTTGCTGCCCATGTCGAATCAAAGCGCTGGACGATCGACCATGTTTTGTCCCCTGCTCAGAAGTTTGGCGGGAAGTCAGCGGAAGTGAGCATTGCGGGAGAGCTTGTTCTGAGATTGAGGGATGGGGAGGTGTATAGATGGACCCAGCCTACGACGTTGCTGAAGAATCTGATAGCGGGAGAGAAATATTCGGAGCCCTATTCATCCGTGACGGTGTCTAGCAACTACGGATATAAGGCGACTGTGAATTTCAAGGCGTCGGGGATGTTTTCTGGGAGATCTGAAGAGCTGACGATCCGAGCCACTAGCAACAAGAACCAGAACCTCCCGCTGGAGGTGGTTGGAACTTGGACTGAGGGGCTGAAGTTCAGTGGTTCTCAGGACTATATCTGGAAGGTTGGGAATCTCGTTCCTCAGGCAGAAATCAAGTACGGGTTTACTGAATTTGCTGCGAGTCTGAATGAAATGACAGTCATTGACCGTGACTGTGCACCTACGGACTCAAGGTTGAGACCTGACCAAAGAGACTACGAGAATGGCAATTTGGATAGGGCAGAACAGCTGAAGGCTACGCTGGAAGAACGGCAGAGACTAAGAAGAAAAGACTCCACTGGAGCTGATATTGTACATGTGCCTGCGTTTTTCAAGCGGGTCGGAGACGGTGATCTTGAGTGGGCGTTCATTGAGGGAGAAAAGGGGTACTGGGACCGGCGCAAGAAGAAGGACTGGGGGGATCTGGTTCAGCTCTGGTGATAATAATTAGTCACTCTGTGTGTGTGTGTGTGTGTGTGTTGGAGGCCCCCGAATGCTGTTTAGGGATGGTTCGTATTGACCTCCCGAATGAAATACTTGTGGTTGTAGCCGCCAGTGACCACCACCTGTCCGGCACCGTGCGTCTGCGAGACACCGGTGGACACGGAGCTGTCGATATTGAAGCCAGGGACGTCGTCGATGGGGGCAGCAGAGAGGGCCGTGTGGTTGAGGTAGGGAGAGAGAAGCGGCGACAGCAGCTCGTCGTGGCCAACAGCCTCCTCGATGGCTCCTTCGATGGCGTCGTGTATAATCTCGTCCTCGTTAGAGAGACTAGTGAACAGAAACGAGGAGAAGATCATTATGATACCGAGATAGTATCTTGGGGAGGTGTTAGCGATGCGGTAGAAGATGGAGTCGCAGATCATGCTGACGGGGATAGCTGTTGACAGAGACAGGCTGGCGATCAGGGGGGAGGTGAGCAGGGAGGCCACGATGGAGAAGTAGTCGGACACGGCGCCGAGGAACCCGCTGAGCATGATAGTGAGCAGCACGGTGTTGCTTTCGGGCAGCGAGAGGGACTCGAAGTTGAGCCAGTCTGCGAGCAAGAGGACGGGAAAGATGAGGACGAGCGTGGCGAGTCCGAGGAACGTGAACACGAGCTTGTCGTTTTCTGTGTTTGTTTCCTGTCCCATCCTGATGCGCAGCAGGATCAGGTACGCTGAGTAGAAGAACGCACCGACGATGGCTAGCAGGTCTCCGAGGAGCGGGTTCTGCAGCTTCACCACGTCGCGGCCCGTGGGGCTGTCGCTCACGGTGACCAGGAAGATGCCTGCGACGCTGCCGACGACGGCGAGCATCTTGGGGGCGGTGAGCGACTCGACGCCGAAGACGGACCCGAGGACGAGCGTGAACAGCGAGCCTGTGGTGGCCAGCACGGTCTGGTTCGTGACGGAGGTGTACTTGAGGGCGGTGGTCCCGCAGGCGGCGTTGGCGAAGTACACGGCGGACGCCTGCGCGCCCAGGATGGCCATGCTGTGCAGCGACAGCTGCACGGACGGGGTGTGCACGACGATGTGGTCCTGGGAGCGGCCGCAGGAGCCGTAGGAGGACAGCCCAGAGCCGGCGGAGCTGGCCACCACAGGCGCTCGGGCGCCGTGGGCGCGGGCCCCGTGGGCGTGTCTGCGCACCGCGCGTCTCAGCAGCCGCGAGCCGTGGCCCAGCCCGAAGATCATGAAGAAGCAGCCGTTGACGTACGCCACAAACAGCGGGTGCTGGTAGTCCTCGTTCTTGATGATGTTGTTAGTCAGCTGCGAGGCCACCACCCACGTGCTCACCACCATGAACAGGCAGAAGAGCCCGTATCTCCACCGCCTGCGCTCCTCCGTGTTGATGATGTCGACGACCTCGTCGACGACCTCCTGCTCGGTCAGCGACGACTCTGCGCTCTTGACGGCTGGAGAATGCAGCACCCCGTGAGCGTTCTTCGGCGACCGCAGAAGAATCACGGGCGAGCGCAGCATTTTCGAGCTTCTGGTTGACGGGCTCTGCTCCATGACTACTAGAGAGAGAGGAACCTGGTTGCTGGGGAAAGCAAGCAGGCACGCATTTCTTTCCCGTGCAAATATATAATACTCTATTGTATGTATGTCCACGAAAAACAGCATGTAGAGAGAGAGCTACGCGAGCCGTGCAAAGGCGTCAGCAATTACGTCAGCAGGGGTTCTGAATCTACTATTTATTTATTTTTCATTCTTCCCCCCCCCTCCCCACACTCTTTTGATTGTACATTTGGTTTTGGTGGAATAAATAAGTATACATACATACACACATCAGTCGTCATCAAAATTGAGCTTCCGGGGCCGGAGCGGCTCGAGGTCAGGGTCCGGCGCTCGCACGGAACGCGCCCCCGTTGCGGTGTTGACATACACCATGTTGTCCGGGTCGAGCGAGCCGCGGCCCAATGCGGCAGCTGGACCCGGCCGTGTCGTCAGGAACGGGTTCGCCATCTTATCCTGTCGCACTATCTCCGAGTCTGGTATTTCTGTGCTGGAGACCCCCACCAGTTTCGCCGGGGGCGGGCTCGCGCGTGTGCCGGGAGTCTGCGGTGCGCTGTCGTCCTGGCCGAACACGAGTTTGCGCGGCAGTACCGACTTCTCGTGCTCCTCCATAGGTCTCAGGAACCGTTTGCCTGTTCTGCTGTTGACCAGCTCGACGTGGGTCTCGAATCGCGAGTAGTCCTCGTGGGGCTCGCTGGAGCGGGCAGCAGGCGCACCGGACACGGCGAACGGGTTGCGTGCCGGCTCTGTCTCGTCGTCAGAGCCGGAGTCCGAGCGCGCGCGGCCGGGCTCGATGTACATGCGGTACGCCATCTGCTGGGAGATCTGCTGGCCGCGCGGGGTGCACGGGGCGTCCTCGAAGTCCAGCTTCTTGGTGATCTTGCGCAGCGCGGCGCGGCCAGACTCGTCCTCCTCGGACGAGTACTTGACGTCCTCCTCGGCGTCGATCTTGAACGAGCTCTTGAGGTCCAGCGACAGGTTCAGTCGCTGGGGCGGGCCGGCCGCGCCCGCCGCGCTGAGCCGTCTTCCGGACCCGACGGTGGACGGGGCCAGCGGGAACAGCACGCCTGCGTGGGCGCTGGCGCCCGCCTTGTCGAACGAGATCGCGTCCCACAGGTCCCTGCGGCGGTTCAGACGGGGCGTCTGGTCGGGCGTGTGCAGCTGGAGCTGGCTCCGCGCGTGCGACACCGGCGAGGTGAACAGCCCCGCCGCGGGCGGTTTCCTGTGGCTGCGGTGCGGCGTGTTCGGGGTCTGGAGCTGGTGCTTCTGCACGCTCGCCGTGGAGGGCGTCTTGACGGCCCGCACAGGACTGGTGCCGGCGTGCGCCACGTCCGGCGGCGTCGAGGGGTGTTTCAGGTCGTCTGCGCCGTGTGGCTGGGGCGACGACGGGCTCATGTTGACAGCAAACGGTTTTGCGCTCGAGTTACTGCTCTGTGCTGCGTTTTGTTGCTGCAATTTTTACTTTATTTTCTAGTTTTGAAAACCTGTCTTTTATATGATGTGCAGCGTGGAATGGCTGGTTTATTTCAATATTTTAATATTTTTCTTTTTCTTTTTTCCCGCGTCCTGCATCCTATTACTTAACCCGATCGGGAAAGAAAACCTCTGCCCCAGTCAGTCACGTGCGCCGCGTCACGCTACCACGTAGGGTGCAGCACGTAGCAGTACACCCTCGTGCGGATCTCCTCTGTTTCGGCAGGCTCCTCGGGGAACATCGGGTGCGTCCAGTGGACCGTCTCGACATGCTCGACGTCGAAGCCGAACTGCGTTTCCGCGAGCGTGAAAAAGCGCAGGTCGTTGGCCACCATCTCGGGCTTGGGTCTGTGTGGAGACCAGACAACCAGACACCTGCCGCCCGAGCGCGGGGTCTTGGACGCGTCCAGCGGCCGGATCAGCCGCCGCGCCGACTGCAGCAGCTTCTCGTGCTCCGTGTGGTTGAAGACGAGGTCGCTCATGATGAGCAGGTCGGCTTTGGCAGAGGCAGTCTTCTGCAGCAGGGTCGACTCGATGTCGCCGGTACTGTTTCCCCAGATGAAGCCCTGCACGGCCACGCGGGACTGCGCGGGCGGCCCCAGGCTTTCGACGTTGCACTGCAGGTTGTGCAGGAGGTCCGGGTCCGGGTAGTCTGTGGCGACGACGGCGGCTGCGCCGTGGAGAGCGCAGATCAGCGACGGCAGCCCGGACGCGGCTCCAAACTCAACCACGGCGCGTCCGCGCACGAGCTGCTCGCCGTGTGCGTCCAGGTAGTCTGCGGTGTAGACGCCCGCGTTCCACAGCAGGTGGCCCCACAGCGGGGACTTCCCCACGAGCCGCAGCTCGAGGTCCCCGCGCGAGCCTTGCTTTCGATGGTACGTGGCGTAGTGCGCAGCGGGCGCAGCAGGGCGGAACCCGTCGGGCTCGTCAAACAGCGCGCCCGCCAGCACGTCGGAGCCGGTATCGGAGCCGGTGTCGGAGTGCATCTGCGTGGGCTGGGCTACTGGCTGGATCTGCCCTTGCTGTGGTTAGTAGCTTGGTGGAGTACTGAAAAATGAAAAAAAATGTAGAATGAAAAAAAAAATATTTCAACACGCGATGAAAAAAAAAACAGGCCCCTGACACCCCCCCTCCCCCACTAAGCACATGTCGTCACCTCCCAGTCGGACGGGTCGTGCACGTCCGGGTGGTCCAGAACCGCCATCTCGGACTCCGACAGGCTGAACGACAGGACGTCCAGGTTCGCAGCGAGCCGCGCCACCGTCTTGGTCTTCGGGATCGGAATGTAGCCCTTCTGCAGCGACCATCTGATAAGAACCTGCGCAGGACTGACGCCCTTGCTGTCGGCGACCGCGCGCGCGTCCGGGTCCGCGAGCCGGAACGCGTGCGACAGCGGCGCGTACGCAATCACCGCGATGTCCTGCTCCCGGCAGAACGCACACAGCTCGCTCCGCATGCACCACGGCGACACCTCGATCTCGTTCGCGACAGGCTTGTGCTTCAGCCCGGGCCACGCCAGCAGCTCCTCCAGGTGCGCCTGGCCGTAGTTCGACACCCCGATCGACTTCACCACGCCCGCGTCCACCGCCTCCTGCATCGCCCGGTACGTGTCCAGACGCATCCGCTTGCCCTCGAGCGGCGAGTGGATCAGCAGTAAGTCTATGTACCCGAGCCCACTCACCGAGTTCAGACACTCGCGGATCGCCCGCGTGGCGTTCTCGTACCCGTTCTGGTTGTTCCAAAGCTTCGTGATGTAGTACACATCCTCGCGCCTGTTCGCAGCAGGGTCCTCCGAAACCCAGTCCAGTATACCCTCGCCACACCCGCGCTCGTTGCCGTAGAGCACCGCAGTGTCAATGCTTCGGTACCCGGCCTTCAACGCTTCGCGCACCACTTCTCGTGCATTGCTCACCTCCCAGGTGCCCAGCCCGATGAACGGAATCCCGAGCCCGTTGTTCAGCTTCACTGTTCGCGATATAGACATTGCACACCTCGCTGACTCTCCAGTTGAGACGCCCCTTGCTCTCCTGTGCTGTGGTTAAATGTGACGAGTGAATATTTTCTGGTGTACATACATTTTTTTGTCACTCCTCCGTCACAGCAACATATATTCAGACACGGATTTAGTTACCCGATCCAGAAGCAAAGTTCTTAAAATTTGACCCCCGCCCCGCTCAAATCACCCTCTTCGGCTCTCCTGTCACCGTGTCGATCAGAACCTCGTCGCTCACAACAGGGCCCTCTCCCACGCGGGTCAGAATTACCCGCGACACTCCCGTGCCCCACGACCCGTCCACACCAACGTCATCAGCAGCAGCAGACCCCTGCAGCACTCCTGGAACCGACCCCCACCCCTGCACCTCTCCAAACACCCGGTGCAGGACCCCCAGTACTCTGCTCTCGTTCTTCTCCTCATAGTAGATCACCGCATTGGGACCTGCATCGAACGTGTACGCAGCTACCGTCTCTCCCGCAGCGGCGTTCAGCAGGTTCACAATCTTGATGATCCGCTTCGACGTGTCGTTGAGGTAGAATATCGGTGGATACGAGTCCAGGCAGACCGCATGGAACGAGTTGGAGTCCTTCATAGTGAGATCCGCAAACACACCAAAGTTTCTGTCCGCTATGGCCTTCTTCATCTCGTCGAACCTCCGAGGAACCACGTTCTGCACCCGGTGCTCGAACAGATCCGAGGTCTCCACGGTCAACTGCATCCCGCTTGTACTGGGAACGTCCTTCTTGTCGTCCGAAACCACCAGGATGCACGCCTTGATTTCCGGCCAGTGCGAAAGCGGAGCCACCTCGACTGCCTGCGAGTCCTCTCCGTCAGCACTCTCACCCATCTCCCACGCCACAAAGCCCCCGAACAGCGACCGGCACGCCGACCCAGACCCCTTTCTGGCGATCTTGCTGAGCTCAGAACGACTCTGAGGTAGCTCGTATAACTGGGCAATCGCGTATACGAGAGCAGCGAACCCGGCTGCTGAGGAGGCCAACCCTGCTGCCGTGGGGAAGTTGTTCTCGCTGACAATATGCAGTGCCATACTGCTCAGCACCGGGGCCGTGCGGTCACCAGCCTCCAGCTGCCTTCTGTACGATCTGAGATCCGCAAGACACTGTTTCGTTCGAGGACTGCTCAGCGAATGAGGTTCTCCGTTCAGCCACAGTCTGTCACTCTTGAACCCGGCACTGCAGGACGCCGTGGTCAGTGTTCTGAGGTCGTTCTGCGACAGCGTCACGCTGATCGACGAGTTCGTCGGCAGATTCAACGCGGTATCTCTCTTTCCCCAGTATTTCAGAGTCTGACCCACCGCAAAAAAGTTAGTAAAACACGCTTGAAAAACGCTCTTTTCGTGCTGGAAAAACTCACCGCTATGTTCACGGGCGCTGTAGCCGACACATGGTACACTTTGTCCGCCATTATCGATCAATGCTGTGCTGTAGTGAATACAAACTGCACTACATTTTTCCCCTTTTTTTTCAGTTGGGAATCGTTCTTCACCAAAAAAAAAAAAAAAAACCCCCCCCCCCCGTGAGAGATACGAAACTTGGTGGTGGGATTCTCGCTCAGCACCACCTAACGGACAAAATTATCAATGTAGACAAAGACAAAGACAAAGAGGAAAGTATAAAAAGCACAGGGCTCAAAACGCAACAACATATAAAATAATAAAATAAAAAATAAAAAAAATCAAGCCAACTAAGTGGGTGATAGGGTGAAATAATACAGAGTAATAGGAGGGGCGTTGAGTGAGGTGGGGGAGGAAGGGACAAATAAAAATTTAAACGAGCAGGTCACGTGATCGATCAGGAAGGTGGTACTCTTTCCCATCTCCAGATCCGGGCCTTGCAGTCTCCAGATCCTGTGGCAAAGTATCCACCGTTGACTCCTCTTTTGGTGCTCATCACAGGCGATACGTTCACACTGATAACAGAGTTTCTGTGTCCTTGTAACATGATGTATGGCTCTCCTGTAGCCTTTTCCCACATAATCACCCCTCTGTCTTTAGATCCTGAAAGGATGAATTCATCGTCCGGTGTGCAGCACACAGACAGAACAAAGTCTTTGTGTCCCACGTACGTCACCTCGCAGTTCGACTTCGATGGCCCCTGCTGTTTCTGGAGATCTTTCAAAGACCAGAGCTTGACAGTTCTATCGAGGGACCCAGATGCGATTTCCTTGCCATCGTGAGTAAAAGTCACAGAGTAAACAGAGTCCATGTGTCCGTTTCCGGACTCGTTAGCAGAGTCCAGACGCTCTACGAGGAATCCCTGGTTGGCATCCCATACTCTGACAGTTCTATCCAGAGACCCTGCCGCAATGAGTTTCCCGTCAGGAGACGCAGCCACAGTGGTGACCCCGTCCTCAATGCTCAGTGTCAGACTGCACTGGCCCGTGAAAACGTCCCAGATTCTTACTGTTCTATCTCCAGATCCCGACACAAGCTTGGTTCCATCTGGAAAGAAGTCCAATGAGTATATGTCCTGCTCATGACCCTTCAAGTATTTCACAATGGTTCTAGTAGCAAGGTCCCAGATTCTTATTATCTTATCCTCAGCTCCTGTGGCCAGGAATTTCCCGTCTGGAGAAAAGCATACTGACCGGATGTACAAGTCCCCAGTGTCCGTGTCGTACGACCCGTTTGTGGACGCCGACGACTCGTCGCTCAGCCGCGCCACAAGATCTCCTGTTTCCACGCTGAACACCTGTGTGAGCTTATTGCACCCAGTGGCCAGGAACTTGCCATCTTTGGAAAACCGCACGCAGCACACCACCGACGTGTGGTCGAACGAATGAACAAGCGTGATGTCCACTCTCTTTGGTACCTTAGGGTTGTATACTGTATAGTACTCGCTGTGTTGTTTCTTGTAGGGCAAGGAGTTATACGAGTCAAAGTCTTTTAAGAATGCAGGGATGGGTTTGTTATGTTGGGCTCTTTTGAGGTACTCAGTGTCTGACTTGACCAGCGTTCCCGGGTGCGACGGTGCTGGTGGCACCGCCACTGGTGCTACCAAAGGAGATGTCTGTGTCTGCTGCTGCGACCCTGCCGCGGACGGTTCCTGTTTCGTTAGAGACGACGCTGGAGGAAGCTGGGGGGTCTGCTCAGAGTTGGTGCCCACCCCTTCAGCGGTGCTGGACGTGTTGATCTGTGGAAGTGTCCCGTTGAACCCGGAAGCCCTGCCGTCCGACGGAGATGTGGTCAAGTTCGGCGGAGGCAGCTGCTGTGGGGTCTGCGGGAACGAAGAACCCTGAGGTCGGTCCAAAAGAGGGTGGGGCTGGTGTATCACCTGTGCCTGGGCCTGTGCCTGTGCCTGTGCCTGAGCCTGAGCTTGTGCCTGCTGCTGCTGCTGCTGCTGCTGTTGTTGTTGTTGTTGTTGCTGCTGCTGCTGCTGCTGCTGCTGCTGCTGAATGAGCCTGTCTCGGTTCTCGAGGTCCTGCTTGAGCCGCAGAATCTCCTTCTCGTACGCCTCCTTCATGGTCCGGTGCGCCTGCTCCAGCTCATACACCGTGTTGCGGATGCTTGTCAGCTCCTGGTGCTGCTGGTTGATCTTGAGCTCATATTCGTGGTGGTGGTCCTTGTAGATGGTTGTTTCTCTCGAGAGATTTTCAAACTCCTTTTTAATGGCGTCCAGAAGGTCGTCTAGGGGCGTTCTTTCAGCCATGGTAGATCTCTGGTACGACATGCTGCGCAGGGCTGGGTCACAGCAGTCGAACGCGTGGATTTAATATATTGTGCCTGTTTTGGCTTCGGGGAAGGGGTAGCAGGAAACAAAGACGTTTGTTTTTCCTAACATAAACTGGTGTGAAAAACTAAAACTGCCTGTCTCCTCCAAAAAAACCGAAAGTCACAAAAAGTTTGCGTGTAGGAAACCGGCACAAACTTGCTGTGCGCTGTTTCATTCGTCGCGGCGACTACACTGGACGTGCGCGCAGCGTCGTCTTGGCACACATTTGCGGCGGCGCTGCGGCTGGCATGCAAAAAGCCCGTGCGGCCACAATGCCGATGACGAGCCGCTGTTTGTGTAGCAGACTATGCAGCGCAGGACCGGCGCCCAGAACAATGTGCCTGCAGTACTGGAACAATACCGTGCTTGGGCCCGCATTAGTTGCACAACCCTCAGGGGGGGTGGGTTCAGCCGCACTTGGGGCTTTTTTTTTATACCATGTGTTTGGGCAGCACAGCGCCAGCTGTCCATTTCTTTTTTTTCCCCCTCCCCTTACCCCCCCCCACTTACACTCGGCCCACACAGCAAAACCCAGCCCGTTGACGGCCGCAAAATGTCAATTTTCCAAACGCCTGCAGATAACTGCTGTTGTGCTAAAAACCCGCCACAAACAACAGGCCTGGTTATGCGGCCCTGGGCAAAGGCGCCGATGGTGCAAGAGATGGGGACATACATCTCTGCACCACCACAGAGCGAGACAGCAGAGTTCATTTCATTCACTCTCTGAGACATGTACAGATTAGTTGATATAAAAAAAAAGTTAGACAGGACAACACTTGTCTTGTAATACTACCACGACACAAGCTACAAGTCTTGCCGAACCATCCACTAGACCATGTCAAGCGCAAGCGAGTTCCTTGACAAAGGTGTGGACCTTGTCAAGAAGGCTATCGAGGCCGACAGCGCAAGCAGGTACGAAGAAGCATACAAGCTGTACTACAACGGACTCGACTACTTGATGCTTGCTCTCAAGTACGAGAAAAACCCCCGCTCTAAGGAAACCATAAGGTCCAAGTTCACAGAGTACCTGTCACGTGCGGAGCAGCTGAAGGAGCATCTGGACAGAAAGCAGCAGCAGGACCAGACTGGTGAGGCGAGTGCCACCTCCGGTTCTGTCAAGGCCAAGAAGACGAATGGCGGATCGAACGACGACGACGACGATACAGACAACAAGAAGCTTAGAGGCGCTCTGGCTAGCTCCATATTGAGCGAGAAGCCCAACGTACAGTGGGACGACATTGCAGGCCTGGAGCTGGCAAAGGATGCCTTGAAAGAGGCGGTCATTCTGCCTGTCAAGTTCCCACATCTTTTCAAAGGAAAGCGTAAACCTGTCTCCGGTATTTTGCTGTATGGACCTCCTGGTACTGGTAAATCGTACCTGGCAAAGGCCGTCGCTACAGAGGCCAACTCTACGTTCTTCTCAGTGTCTTCGTCGGACCTCGTGAGCAAATGGATGGGTGAGTCCGAACGTCTAGTCAAACAGCTCTTCACCATGGCAAGAGAGCAGAAGCCTTCGATCATTTTCATTGACGAGGTGGACGCCCTTTGTGGGCCGCGAGGAGAAGGAGAGTCGGAAGCCTCACGGAGGATCAAAACAGAGCTTCTGGTGCAGATGGACGGTGTTGGAAACGATTCCGACGGTGTCCTCGTTCTGGGAGCCACAAACATCCCGTGGCAGCTGGACTCTGCTATCAGAAGAAGATTTGAAAGACGGATATATATCGCCCTTCCCGACCAAGAGGCGCGAGTGGTGATGTTCAAGCTCAACATTGCAGACACCCCGTGTGATCTGACGTCGCAGGATTACCATACACTGGGAGAAATGACTGACGGCTATTCTGGTCATGATATATCGATTGTCGTGAAGGATGCCCTAATGCAGCCCATCAGAAAGATACAGATGGCGACCCATTTTCAAAAGGTTCAAGGGATCAACGAGACTACAGGAGAGCCAATGGACCAGTACACCCCTTGTTCGCCGGGTGCGACCGCTGCAATTGAAATGAGCTGGCTTGAGCTTGACGGACAGGAGCTGAAGGAACCCGAGCTGGGAATCAAAGACTTTGTAAAGGCCATAAAAACCAACAAGCCAACTGTCAACCAGAAAGATCTCGATAAATTCGTGGAGTTTACTAATGATTTCGGGTCCGAAGGCAATTAAATAGAACTCTGTTAGAAAAACAGCTAGTACTGCGATATATTGTTGTTGGAGTCAACAACTTTTGAGACATCTACCTTGATAAGAATCAAAGATACATCATCTCCCTCCGTGAACGCTTTGGCGTCCGGGTTAGTTTCCTGATGTAGTATCTTGTAGTATTCCAGCTCCTCCGGGTCTCCTTTCTCTAGGAACTTGGCAACTTTCCCGTTCAGGTTACAGCTGAGCTCGCTCAGTTCTGAGTGATTGAGATCTTTGAGCAGCTTCAGAAGCTGGCCTTCAGCACCAGCATTGCTCTTGGTAGACGTTGTCCAGTCGTGAACGAGAATCGAGCAGTTTGGGTTGTTAGAAAGATACTCGTACTTCAAAGTGCATTTAGGAGTTGTCACTAGAATGTAGTATCCCTTGTTGATGTCCTTCTTGTACACTTCCTGAGGTGTGATGAAAGTGTAGTTCATCAGACTGACGTGTGGGGTGTTATTGAGACATGTTCCTAAGTGGATGAAGTTCGTGTTTCTCAGGAGGTTAACCACCGACTCGGGAAACTCCGATGTTTCTGCGCTCGTCATTATCAGTTGTTGTGGTGTCTGTTTATCGAACGGGGGGGGGGGGGGGGGGAAGAAT
>JAKTQX010000006.1:349063-474012 GCA_030559035.1 Ogataea wickerhamii
TTTGTGTTTTTGTTGTGGTTGTTTGGTGGGGGGGGGGGGGGGGGGTGGGGAAGAAAAATGCTCGCTCTTGATATGTGTTTGCTTTTCACGGTGAGGAGGAGCCTCTAATAAATTTTCCTAATTTTACTTATTAGACGAGAGATATAGCTGTTGGCACAAGCCGATCGACGCGACGACGTTGCTGAGGTATATTTTATTTTTCTTTTGTTATCCATACAGATAGTGGGTCTGTTTTCAATTTCGATAAGCCCAGCCGACGACCCACCAACTAGCTTACATAGCACAGCTCTGTCCAGCTGGTGCTACTGCGGTGCAATGCGCGGCACCTCTACTCCAGAGCCGAGCATGGTCCCCGCCTCCAAAATGCTGCTGCTTGGCGAGCCCGGTGGGCCCTGTGTACTAGCGACAGAACTTCCCACTGATCATATGGACTATGCTCATCACAACGCTCTTCTGATCTCCTTTTGCAAGGGAAGAGCTTCCGCGCCCCCGGCTGGAGAACCAGCGTTCCACTCACAGCTACCCGGAACATATTGCACCGATGAGCCGTCGCAAGTGCCAGTCAACAGAGCTTTGGATCACATCGACCGCCATTTCTTGGAATCTGTCAGAACAGTAAAGATACCCGTACAGAACCAGGATAACATTCACAAAATGTTAGTGAGAGAGAAGCACAGGCTGGACCAGAGGCATGAGACGGGTGAAAGCGTAGCTGTCGCCGAGTCGTTGCTCTCATCTAACCATAGCGCGGCCAAGTCTCCCGAACCGATTGATTGTCAAAGCATCACGCATCCCGGGGACAGCAGCCCACTGCATGCCTCAGAGGAGACTGATACTGTGGAGAAGCAGGACAGTTTTCATGAGGCTTCCCCACTTGACTACCGACCACATCCCAAACGGCCAAAGAAGAGTAGAGCTGAAACCTCGCGAGACCCTCGTCCTATATACAGCTCTGGTTGTGTGCAATGTAGGAAACGAGGTAAACACTTGTTCTGCAACCGGTCGCTCCCCTGTGACCTGTGCATAGCCAGGGGCCAGTCCAACTGCCGGTACTCGACTGATTGCTTTTTGGTGAACCAAGAGGAGCTGGATGCTCTCCACTCCAACGATTAGATAGGCTCACTAACGATGATTTAATGATGGCCTGCGAGACAGATCTGTGTTGGGGCCCGTTGTATAATTTAGCAGACGCACCTCCTTTTTTTTTTCCATCCTGCCAAATCAAGATCTGAAGTATAAGCAAGGAGTGAAGGAAGGAAAACGACACCACTATATAGAAACATACAAGGAGGTGTCGACAGAGGTGGCTAACTGCAACGCGAATGAGTGAACCAGGGTGCTTGCAAAACACGTGGCAGAATACTTTGAAACGGCAAGTGCTCAGAAACCTGTCAGGAAGAACCAGCTCAGGAACAAGACATGTTCCGCTGTCGAACTTGGATGCAGAACAGGACCAACTATACAGGATGCTGCGAAACACTGTCGAACACAGAGAAGGCAAATCCTGTCTTGTGATAGGCCCTCGAGGAAGCGGCAAGACGACCATGGTGAACAATGTTCTGTTGCAACTGGAACAAGAGTACCCTGACTCGTACTATCTGATCAGGATAAGCGGGGTCTACCAGCGTGATGACAAGAGTGCAATAAAGGAGATAGCCAGGCAGCTGGACTGGCATATGATGGGGGGGTCCGGGGATTCGTCGGTGACGTTTGAGAAGTTTTCTGCGAATGAGACAATGAACAATGTGATGAGTATTCTAGATCAGACCCAGTTGGCTGAGAACAGCACCCAAAATGCGGGAAACTCGCTGGAATCTGGGCTGCGACTGGTGTTTCTGATCGATGAGTTTGACGTTTATACAGAGGATCCAAAACAGACGTTGCTTTACAATCTGTTTGACGTGGCACAGGCTTCGAAAACTGATGACATGACTGCACCTGCAATTGCCGTGATAGGATGCACTACCAACGCCGGAATTCGTGAGCAGTTGGAGAAACGTGTTAAGAGCCGGTTCAGCCAGCGAATCATCCAGACTACAAAACCTAAAGACCTGACACAGTTCTGTTCTTGTGTCTTGACTATGCTTCAGTTGGAAGAGACATCAGACGCAGACAACGTGTTGCACTCTGCCCGTACAGAGTATAATACGCAGATGAAACGACTGGTAGAGTCTAGTAGCCCTCTACGGAAGCTAATAACTCAGAACTTCTTCACGGTGAAGAGTTTGAACGTTCTGAAGCCATCCCTTGCCGGTTTTGTGTCCCAGTTCGAACTCACCGTGCCTCCAAACGATGCCAGTTATAGCTTCAAGCCGATGCTGGCGCTTAACGCTAGCCTGGAGCTTGTGCCAAAGCTCAGTGAATTAGAAGCAAAACTACTGGTTTGTGGAGCCCGCCAGCTTCTGAAAAACTACCTCGACCAAGTCAATTTCAACGTGGCTTTTGAGGAATTTCAGCGATTGGAACATGCAGACACAAACTCTTTGAACTCACATCTCCAGACCATTGGCCATGTACGACTCAATAATGCGGCGGATGCTTCACGTGATGTGCTGCTGGCTTGCTGGGAGCGACTTATCCAGCAGGGTCTACTTGTGGAGCCGCTGCGGCAGGCTAATGGAATCAACGCCAACTTCTACACGGGGGGTGAGGAGAGCAAAATGTACCACTGCGATGTGGCTCTGAGAGAAATTGAGAGATGTTTTGCACGTCCGTCAGCTCCCACCTGGCTCCATCGATGGTGCACCCTGTGAAAAGGTTTCGGCTCAGCACCCCTTCTCCGGTCACTCACTCATCTCCTCCCACCCCCTCATTACCCCACCTATACACCCGTACACCGACACCGACACCCCCTCTTCCCCGATAGCCCCATCGGGGGGCTTCGCGGGGTAGAAAAAGGAGAGGGGGCGCGATGATCCGGGGGTCACCCCGTAGGCTACCCGCCTAACCGCCATTTTCGAGCACGCGAAAATTTCCCAATAAAGTTTTCTCTGGCACAACAAAGCTGGGTTTTCACTGGGGCTCAGAAAAATAAGAAGAAACAAAAAAACTCACAGACAAAGTTAATGAATATTACCGAGATTGGCCTCTTTTGAATATAAAGCAGTCTAAAAACGCCCGAAAAGATCGTGGTATACACTCTGCGCAGGCGGCACTAGTATATCCGCATACAGGCGACCACAGCTGCTCCTTTTCCAGTGTCGGAGTTGGATTGTAGGTCTTGCGTGTGCTGCTCTCGAACTCCGGAATGGACCCCACTCAAGACCCTGACTTCCAGCCGCCGTCTTCGAATCCGCGTATCGAGCCCACAGTTTCTTCAAAGCTTATTCCCAACCGACAACCGATTCAGCCTTATGTCATAGCTGACTACTTAGAGCCGATCGATCAGCCAATTACTCATCGCACTTTAGGAAGTTCCAATTCTGCAGTCCCCGCCGATACCATAGTGCCTGAAAAGCCTATATTCAGTATAGACACGCCTGCCAGAGTACTTTCTCCGCTGTCCGTCAAACACAAGATCCCCAAGATTCCTACAGAGCTACAACCTTTCAGTTCCAGTGAGGAGGAAGAGGAGCAAGAACGTCGAATGCAGACCTTGCCCCATAGTCCGAGTTCCGATTCGGTGGTGCAGCTGGAATCCAGCTCATCGTTGGCGGATGCTGTATCTGAGCAACATCGTACCGAGTCGTTTTCCGCTGATATCCCAAGGGTCCACTCGTTCCAGATTGCGGATTTGGAGGAAGTACCCCATGGAATACAGAGGCAATCGAAAGACTTAGATGGCTACCATTTCCCTACACACCGTCTCAAGACACGGCTCTCCGACCCTAGCAAGTTTCCGTTGGTGATTGTGGCGTGTGGCTCGTTCTCTCCGATCACGTATCTTCATCTGCGGATGTTTGAGATGGCTCTGGATTCTATTCGAGAATCGACAAGGTTTGAAGTGGTTGGAGGCTTCTACTCTCCTGTTTCTGACAACTATAACAAGCCGGGACTAGCTCCGTCTTACCACAGGGTCCGAATGTGCGAACTGGCATGTGAACGAACATCGTCGTGGCTTATGGTGGATGCGTGGGAGTCACTTCAGACAAAATACACGAGAACCGCTCTTGTCCTGGATCATTTCAACGAGGAAATCAACATCAAACGAGGCGGGGTTTACAAATCACAGACCTCTACCGAGAAAATGGGAGCCAAGATTATGTTACTAGCTGGAGGAGACCTTATTGAGTCCATGGGGGAACCGAACGTATGGGCAGACATGGACTTGCATCACATCTTGGGAAACTACGGTTGTCTCATAGTTGAAAGAACTGGGTCAGATGTGAGATCGTTCTTACTAAGCCATGACATAATGTACGAGCATCGAAAAAATATTTTGGTGATTAAGCAGCTTATCTATAACGATATCAGCTCTACCAAAGTTCGACTTTTCATCCGCAGACAAATGAGTGTACAATACTTACTGCCAAACTCTGTTATTAGATACATTCAAGAACACAAGCTGTACGTGCACGACAGCGAGCCTGTCAAGCAGGTTATGGGTTCCAAAGATTAGTACCTTCTCCTTTTTGAATACTTTATAATGAGAACATATATCACTATGTCATGGTTACCAATTCCTCTGCTGATGTTGGGTGGATGGCCACACAGTTATCGAAGTCTGCCTTTGTGGCTCCCATCTTGATAGCGACACCGAATCCTTGCAAGATCTCTGCGGACGCGTCGCCCACAATATGGAGCCCAACGACCTTTTCATCCAGGCTCTTGACACACACAATCTTGTAGGCAGTTGGAGACTTGTGCTCCGACATACTGTAGAACATGGAGGTGAACTTTGACTGGTACACCTTGATGTCTTGCTCGCCGTACTTTGCCACAGCGTCTTTCTCACTGAGACCGATGGATCCGGCCTCAGGGTGCGAGAATATAACGGAAGGAACGTTCTCAAAGTCCTGTTTCTGGGTCTTGAACACCTCTGGGCCAAAGAGTCTGTTGGACAGCTTACGGCCCGTGGCAATGGCCACAGGGGTCAGCTCCACATTGCCTACAACGTCTCCAAGCGAGTAGACGTTGTCCACGCTGGTTCTTTGATATTCGTCAACGTCTACCTGGCCATGAGAGTTGAGCTGGAGTCCGATTTTGTCTACGCCTAGTGGTAGTAGTGATTTTCTGCCAATGGTCCAGATGAGCTCGTCCACTACGATTTCGGTCCCGGAGTCAAAAACAACCTTCTTGGATCCGTCCTCCAGCTTCACCACCTTGGTCACCTTGGACTGTTTGTGTACGTGGATTCCCTCGTTCTCGTAGTGGCTGGTGATTGTTTCCTGGATGATGGAGTCGAATTTTCTCAAAACTGTGTCCCCGCGAATGATTAGGTGAGTTTCCGAGCCCAGACCATGGAAGACACCGGCAAACTCAACGCCAATGTACCCTGCACCTACGACAGCAACTCTCTTGGGCTGGGTTTCCAGCTGGAAAAAGCCGTCCGACGAGATTCCAAGCTCGTAGCCCGGAATCGATTCTGGCTCGATAGCCGCACCCCCTGTAGCTATCAAGATGTTGTCTGCGCTAAACGTGGACACCTTGGACTTATCGTCTCTGTCAACCACCTCCACCTTGCCGTCGTCTCTGAAGCGGGCGAACCCGAATATGAAGTCCACCCCCTCTTTGGTCATGTTTCTCTCGTATATGCCGTTGAGTCGCTTGATGTATGCGTCTCTCTTGTGTCTGATCTTGGACCAGTTGAACTCCTGTGCAAAGGAAGGGTCCACCTTATCGAAGCCGTAGTCTTGAGCGATCCTGAGCGTGCTGGCAATGTCCGATGTGTACCACATGATCTTCTTGGGAACACAGCCGACGTTCACACAGGTTCCTCCCATTTGCTTGGCTTCAATGACGAGAGCAGAGGCTCCGTGTTTGGCTGCTCTTCGGGCGGAGGCCACTCCGCCGGAGCCACCCCCGATCACAAGATACTGATAATGGGATCTCATGTTTTTGAGCATATCTAAAGGGTAGCAATGTATGACAGCGGAAATTGCATGATCTGAACAGGAAGCTTCTCCTTATATAGAACGAAAAATGGCAGGGAAAGTTTCTAGATTGCTGAGTAATTGTGGCGGACCCGCGAATCGTTTTGGCAGACAGATACTAGCTAGACCTCTGGCTTTTTTTGCGTCCGAAGAATACATGCATGTATATTTACTGATGAATGAGCAAGTCAACAGTCAGTTGACGCTGTTTCATCAGAGGAGGAACAGCAGCATTTCAGCTACGCGGCACAGCAATGTCTCCCCCCGATTCGACCCAGCAGGGAAATTTGTTCTCCTCCAACGATGTGGCCGAGCTCATGGGAGAGGAACAGGAGCTGGCTGACGCAGATTCAGTGAGTCAGCCCGAGCAAACTCAGGACGTGCCTGACGTCGATCCCGCCCTCACCAGTCTTCCTGAACTCAGCAGAAGCGACAAGACTCTTGAAGAGATACTCGATATGATGGAAGACAAAGAATTCACCCCCATCATTCCCGACAGTGTCACCGACTACTATCTGGCTAAGGGAGGCTTCCAGACGTCGGACGTGAGGGTGAAAAGGCTGCTGGCATTGGCCACCCAAAAGTTCATCAGCGATGTCGCGACAGACGCATACGAGTACTCCAGGATAAGGTCCAACACCGCTGTTTACAACTCCTCCAACCCGCACGTTAGAGCTCGGGCACTCATGATGGCCACTAACAGCACCGCCACGGGCGCACACGAGGAGTCGGCTGCTGGAGCGGGCGATGGAGTCAACGGTCCCGGCACCGCAGCTGGAGCAGCTCCATCTGATGGGCAGGCAGGTTCGTCTCTCGGGGGCGGAATCCAGCAGCAGCAGCAACACAACCAGAAGATCTCATTGACGTTCCAGGACCTGAGCAGCGCTCTGGACGAATACGGACTCAACGTGAACCGGCCACAATACTACCGCTAGTGGACGGAGAGTCAGAAAGAAAGAAAGAAAATACTACTACTAATAGTAGTGATAGCTTCATCAGTCTCTCTATGCAGTTTAGGAAAGCTCAAACGAGGGGAAACAACGCCGCTTCCACGAGTCAATATCCCAGCTGATGAGTCCCTCTTCGGAGCCGATAACGAGCGAGCCGTTGTCGCCATGCCGGCTCACCGTGAGCCCACACAATTCCTGGTTGCATCCGACGTAGTACGGAATGCGATCCTGCGGGTTCCACAGGCCAGATTCCCAGCGTGGCGCGTCGCGCGGCTCCAGAGACATGCTTTCCAACGAGCTGGTTGACTCTGGGTATCCTCCTGTAATTCCGGTTGGGATGCGGGTCGGAGTTCCAGTAGAAGCTGTCGCATCAGCCAACGGTGGAGTCTGAGGTTCGTTCTCAGAAGCGAGACGCAGCCGGAATCTTCTAGGCCTGCTGTATGGGGCGGCATCTAATGGGCGGCCGCTGCGCGTGTCGAGCGGATGGCTTGTGCGATTCTGTGGACCAAGCATTGACGTTCCTTCGATCGCGCTGAGCTCCTCAATCGATTTCATTATTGGTTGTTCGTAGCTGCCGCACCCGCTGTCCAGCATGTGTTTTGGTAACATGATAACCTGGTGGTTGGAGTAATCCCGCGTGTCCACCATGTGGACTCGTCCTTGATGCTCGGTGATGAAGAGCAAATCATCGGTACCTCCGCTGAACTTGCACACCCTGAACGCCCCACTTTGGGAGTGTCTTCTGGTGGAATATATCTCTTGTAATGGAGCATCTTGTTTTCTTATATCATAGATCAGGTTTACACCCTCTTGGAAACAGACGCTGAATTGCAGCCCGGACTGGTTCCAGTCTGTGGAGAAACCACAATCAAAGTTGGTGTTTATCGACGTGCGTCCATTCACATCATTCATGCGTTCTTCTGGGTGCAGTGTGAAAATCTTGGAAGAGTCTCCAACGGCTATTATAGTTTTCTGGTCAGGTGATAGACTAGCGTGATTTAAAGCAATCCCCAGATTCACATTCAGCTCAGAGTTGGCTAGGCCTCTGTTAAAAACATCGACCAAGTACATATTTTGGTCATTGTTGCAGATGATCGACTTGTAGCTGGAGTTTGAAATCTTGTAGATGGAAACAGAATTATTGATGAGCGTTCCTATATTCCTGCTGGCAACATAGTTTGTCTCCTTGATGTAAATTCCGAACAGCCCTCTCCAGTTTCCTAGGTTCGAGTTCTGGGTGCACGAGTTCACTACTCCTCCAACAACGACGATATCATTCAGTTCCTTCAAACAGCGGGGCGAAGTGTCAAAGCTGGCAACCATACTGGCAGCTTTCAGCCCGCCCGATGGAGATGAAGCGTCTTTTCCAGACTCAAGGTTGAGGTTCATCAGCGCAGACGAGGAAGGAAAGTAAATCGAGTTGGACGACGAGGAGGTGCATATCAGATCCTTCAACTGCCAATGACTAAAGGCGACCGGCCACTGTTAGTGAAAACAATCAAAAAAACATACTCATAACAAAATCGTACTTACTTCATGGTGATACCGATTTTGTAGAACTGGGACTTGGAGCGAAGAAAGCTTGACTTCACTCCAATATTGGTTCCTTCTTCACTCCTAGAACGGACACTGTATTCGATTATAGTTAGTACGTTGCTATGCGTGGCCCTCAGTCAACACTGTCTCTGCTGGTGATCCCTCTGACACACTAAAACCGGTTCACAGCGTGAATCAGTTTATCGGCTGAGGAGGGATCCCATTTAAAACTCCCCTCTTGAGTACAAAAACTCACGTTTCCTGCCCAGATAATGTTTCAATCGTCATTATCTAGTGCTTAGTATAGGCTGCGGGTTTGCTTGTAACGGTTGTTGATCTCTTATATAAATGTTCTTTCTTGTATTCTGGTTGCTTATCTGGTTTTGCCTTGCCTTTATTTTATTTAGATTTTGTACCCTGACCACTTAAGAGTGGGGTGGGGGCTTACGTCATCTTTGACTAATTGGATTACCCCCCCCCCCAAATGTGTGGGGAAAAATTTCTTTGGGTCGGAGACAGACAGAAATAACCGTAGCAAATGTCTTACTGCATGTTTTAAATCTGAATACATCTCCACACCACATTACCTAATACAAATTGCCTTAAAGGAGGTAGCAGTAGAAACCAAAATAAAAAAAACACTTGTTGATATAGAAATAGGTAAGAGCAACACAAGAATACCGCCAAACCAGCCCACGCTTGTCTGATACAGTAGAAGCTGCCAATAGCCACAGGGAGGTCACAAAGAGAGGGATTGTCTTCTGTACCCAGGAAGACTCTACATCATGTCTTTTCCCGCGAGAAAGGCATTCGAAAACAAGGAAAACGCGGTGCGCTCCTCGAAACCAGCAGATCTAGGAGCCCTGCTGGAACGCGATGTTCCTACCAGACCTTCTAAAGCGCCAAAAACTGCGCTACGCTCGAAATCGCTAAACTCCATCTCCTTCCAGCACTCATCAGCAGAAATACATGCCGCAGGTAACTTCAACAAGATCCGCAAAACAATCACCAAACCCAATAGCATTGCCTTATTTGGCCCCAACGGAAAAGGTTCACGCGAGGAAACAGGGGCGAAAAGATTCAACGTCCAGAGAGATTCTCCCTTAGGTAAGTCAGTGGATCTGATTCGAAAAGGAGGGTTGTCTAAGCAGTCTCTGTTAGAGGAACTGGAGAGTGCTGAGCTTTTTGGGGAAGATAGTGATGAAGAGATTGAAATTGTTCCCATTAAAGAGCCAGAGCTACGCTACGTTCCAGAAGGCGCGCAACCTATTCCAAAGGATATAGCCGAGGGACTGTTCTACAACAACACTTCATCAGAAGCGTGGGACAAGTTTGAGGACCCGCTGAAGCTGGATCTTTCGCACTTGGAGAAACCTGAACCAAACAGTTTAGATGAAGCTCTAGGAATACAGCTAGATGGCGCCACTGAGCTGAGACTAGAATTCCCGGAGCCGGGAGAAGAAGACGAACAAAGCAAGCTCGATAAGATCTTGGAATTCTATCAGTCCAGAGCAACGTACAAGCCAACGAGATTATAGGCACGGACGGACACCATTCTTGTGTGCGGTTACCGACCATGGAAAATTAAACAGTCAATGCAATCTTTTAGAACCTTTTGCAGAAAGGTAACTATATACAGTCTACATGTGTGCGTGCTTGCGTGTTCGCTGAGCTAAAACCATCCCCCAAACCAGCCCTTACTTTTCTGGTTCAAGTCATCCACGCCGATGCTGGTGACTTCGGTGTCATTGAAGTATGAGTTGAACGATGTTGGAAGCTCCTGCTTTGAAAGAACCCGGAACGCCACGTTGGAAACGTTTTCGCCGTCGCCGTTCGCTGTCGTCTGTTGTTCGTTTCCGTATGATATACTCAAAATGGTCTTCAGCTTCTCAATCTCGTTTCGTTCCAGAATCCAGTTATCCTTTGGAAACTCCACTTCCACCCCGATGTACAGGTCTCCGTTCTTACTACTGTTCCTAAGCAGCGGCATTCCTTCTTCCGGAACAGTTATTGAGTCCCCAGGCTTGAGCACTTTACCTGCAGGAACAGACACTGATAGCCATCTGCCGTCTAACGTTTTGACCAGCTTTCTGTTTTTGAATCCACACAGCGCATCCATCAACGGTATCTTCACCTTGGTGTACAGATTGTCGTCTTGTCGTTTGAATTCCTTATGAGGTTGAAGCCTGTAGTTCAAAATCACGTCACCAGGCTGCATGCCTGGTGCTTCGTCAGACTCTCCCTTCAATGTTACACTCCCGCTACTTGGAGAGCCCCTCGGTATGCTGAACTCCAACACCTTGGATTCTTCTGAGACACATTTTCCTTTGCACCGCTTGCAGAAATCCTTCTCCCGGTAGTAGTATCCGAGCCCTTTACAGCGTGCGCATGACACTTGGTGCTGCGTCACTAGCCCAGGAGCTATCTGACGTATCTTGGTCAAACTTCCTTTTCCTTTGCAGCTTTGGCAGGTCAGCTGAATCGCAGACTTTCGACACCCGGTCCCCTTACAGTGACGACATATCTTGTTTCGGGTTGACGACATCTTTATCACTTTTCCGTTGTACAAATCCTCCAGTGTCACCTCGATTTCCAGAATCGCATTTTCCGTCTTCTTGGAAGGAGCTCTTGGTTGTCGACCTCCTCCCATATTGTTGAAAAAGCTGGCAAAGTCGCTGGGGTCGAACTCAAAGTCGCTTTCCCCAAAGGCTGCCCCGTTGAATCGAGAGTCGAAATCATCATAGCCATACCCGCCACTACGTTTTGGAACAGAACCATCCAGTGTCTGATATAAGTCGTAGTTATGTCTTCTTTCTTCGTCGACGAGAACTTCGTAAGCATTACTGATCTCTTTGAACCGGATCTCAGCGGACTCTCGCTCGTTACTAGGAACCTTGTCAGGATGATGAAGAAGCGCAAGCTTTCTATAAGCCTTCTTGATCTCAACAGACGTTGCTGACTCTTCAACTCCTAGAATGGTGTAGAGAGACACTAGTTGAAAATGTTAGTATCCCGTGCCTTGCTTGGATGATTGAAACGCGTATACCAGGCATGCTACAAGATCGTCCTGGGTATGTCAGATACTTACTCCTGATGCCTTCCGGTGCTCCGAAACTAGTGCTGATTTCTCCAGCCTCATGAATTACTACGAAGACCGATCATTCAATAGACAAGAAACTTGTATATTTTTCTCTCGTGAGGAAAAAACAAGATTCAGGCGTCAGCGTCCATCGACGCGACGGTCGACCTTGGTTTACCAAAATACTCAAATATCAGTTAACTTGTTAAAACTATTGGGGCCTTGCCTTCTGTCAAACTACTTCTCAAGTGAATGGAGCCATCACACGCATACATTCGCCTGTCACATCGGAAGCAATTGAGAAGTATGGCAGGAAAAAAGCATTCAGACAGACTTAAAAGTAGACAAACACTAACGTAAAAAGCCCTTACGGGTTTTTGTAGGAGCAGCAGCAGGAATCGGAGCAGGATCGTTGTGGTGAGCCGGCTTGGCGAGCTCCAGCTCCTTCTTCTTCTCCTCCAATAGCTTGATCTGCTTGAGCAACTTATCTCTCATCTCCTTGTGTTTAGCAAACAAGTCGGCCTCGGTCTCTTGCAACTTCTTCTCCTCTTTATTGACCTTTGATTGGAAAATGGTTCTCAGCTGCGCCTCCATGTTGGTCAGCTTGGCTTCATGCAGCTGCTTCTCCTCCTCTTGCTTCAATACAGGGTCAAACTCACGGAAAACAGTGTTGTCTTGCTCTATTCCAAGCTTCTTCAACTTTTCAGTTCTATAGTTTTCATAGAGCAAATTTGCTGTGGACTCTTTCAACTCCTCCATGAAGTTTCTGATCAGTAGCTGTCTCAGCTTGATGAAATCACAGTGGTCCTCATTGTCGATCTCAATAATACCCCAAGGGTAAGATCTACCTCTGACTAGTCTTCCATCTGGGGTCTGAATCTGCTGCGTGGATCCAACAACGGCGAATGGAGCCTTGGACATGATTTCCTTCGACGCAAGACTGGTCTCTTCATCATCATTGTCATAGACAGGTGGAGAAAACAATTTGATGCCCTGGTTGTGGATGTCATCAACGATTCTCTGCTTGAACTCCGCAACTTCCTTCTCAGTCAAAGTGTCAGACTTAGCAATCACAGGAATGAGGTTCACCTTCTCATGCACCTGTTTCATAAAACTAATATCCAGCGCCTTGAGCGAGTGTCCAGTGGGTTCGATAAAGTAAAGACACGCATGGACTCTATTATCCACTATAGTTGTTCTGTTGATTTTTGTCTCCGCCTCCAAATACAGATCGAATCTGTTGTTGATTTCGTCGACAATCGGCTGCAGTGAGTCGCCGTTGTTGATAGCCTCACCAAACCCGGGACAGTCAATCACAGTCAAGTTAAGCTTGACGTTATTCTCCTCGATCTCCGCGCTCACAGTCTCGATTGACACATTGACCGGCTCATCAGCGTCGGGAAAAGCAGCCTTTGGATGGGCATCCACAGAGTAAAGCTCGCGGTTAAACAGGGTGTTTATCAGAGTAGACTTTCCCAGACTCTTCTCACCGACAACAAGCAGATTAAGGCTGAAACCTCTTCTGATGGACTTTCTGTGCCACTGCTTGGGCAAGTTGGCAAATCCAACGTATCCGTTTAGTTTCCGGCGGATGATCTTCACCTCTGGTCTGGCGTTAGCGTTTTCGGTTTGCTCTGGACCGCCCTGTGGCCACTCTGCAACACTAGCTTCAACCTCTTCAGCCACGACAGGCTCAGGTTCTGTTATGACTCCCCCACTGTTAGTATACATGCCCTTGCTCAAGCTGAACCGCCGACTCAGCGCGTCAGTAGGTCAATGCATAGCTACTTCCGACACGGGCCTGCGGTTCTTGAAAAAAACACAGCGTCTGACACTTACGCTCCACTGTCATTCTGCGCTGGATGCTCTGGGCTGCTCTCT
Source organism: Ogataea wickerhamii (assembly GCA_030559035.1). Classification (NCBI taxonomy): domain Eukaryota; kingdom Fungi; phylum Ascomycota; class Pichiomycetes; order Pichiales; family Pichiaceae; genus Ogataea; species Ogataea wickerhamii. The sequence goes on from JAKTQX010000006.1 coordinate 362,542, forward strand.
TTAGCTGCACACTTCTCGATAGTGAGCTTGAATCGTTTTTTCCTACCAACTAAATAAACACTTGTTAAATCCTATTGAGTTCAAAAATAAACTAACGCCTCTGTATTTTTTTTTTTTTTTCGAAACGCGTAAACTTAGTAGTGGTAGTAGTAAACCAAAAAGATATTTACCCTACCCGTTCGTATGTCAGAGTGAATGAACGATTGGACGGTGAGCTGCTGCCTCAAATAACTGCACAATGGCGGCCACACAGTACTCCGATGATGTGCTGAAGCTGCTGGAGAAAGGAGCTAAAGCCTTTGCTGAAAAAAACTACAGTCTCTCTGTGGAGTTGTACTCAGAGGCCTGTGAGACCGCCAATGAGCTCACAGGCAAAGACGACCCAGACTTGCTGTTCCTGTATGCCAAGTCGCTGTTTGAAAACGCTGTGTCCAAGTCGGATGTGATTGGATCCACCAGTCAGGCCCCAGAGGATGCTGGCAAAGCCGCAGAGACGGACCAAGACGACGACGAGGCCCAGGGGATAATGCAATTCAATGAGCAGTTGGCCGAGGAGGAGGAGGGAGAGGAGCGGGGGCAGCAGTCAGATGAGAATGAACCAGCCGAAGAGGAACAGGAGGAAGAAGGAGTGCGGCCCACGCTCGAAGAAAATGAGGATGAGGATGAGGAAGAGGAGGAGCAGACAGACTTCGAGGTGGCATGGGAGATCCTCGATCTCACAAGGGCCCTTTATGAAGAAGAACTACAGCGACTTGGGCCGAGTGAGACAGAGAAGCCGTACTTGAGCTCGGACAAGATCGACATCAAGCAGATCTCTGCTCCTGTGGCCGTGGCCACCAAGAAGCTGTCGGACGTGTATAACCTCCTGGGAGAAATATCGCTAGAGACTGAAAACTTCAGCCAGGCAGTCCAGGACCTCGAAATACTCGTGAAATTGCGTCTGGATCTGTTTCCCGCGTTCTCAGGGTTGGTGTCAGAGGCGTACTACAAGCTATCTCTGGCGCTGGAATTCGACACACAGCATGCAGGGTCGATGGGGAGGGCGGTCGACGCGATGGAGTCGGCGCTCGCTTCAATAAAGCAGAGGTATGAACAATCGGAGGAAGAGCCAGATGCGGATCTGCTATTCGACATGGAGCAGCGGCTGGATGAGCTGAAAAAGGGAGACTCGGCGATCCAGGAGGAGAAAGAGAAAATCATGAGAGGTCTCTTAGGACAACCTGATACCGGGTCGTCTACTGCCCCTGTTCCTGTCCAAGCAGTCAATGATCTCACAACCATGGTAAAGAAAAGAAAACCCGCGGATGGGAAAACCACCAATAAGAGGGTTAGAAAATGATGTCGGAGACTTTAGCGAGAAGAGATTCGTCCAGTAATCCACGGTTAGTAGCGACAGTAGAAGTAATACATTCAATAATATTGACTTATTCTTATCAGTTAGTTACTCTCCGATAAAGTGGGCTAGAAGTCAAAACCAAGCAAAATCGCCTGGCTAGCTCAATCGGTAGAGCGTGTGACTCTTAATCACAAGGCTGCGGGTTCAAGCCCCGCGTCGGGCTTAGTTTTTTTTTTGTACCTTTCGCTTTTGTCAAAGCCGCAGAACACAGCCCAGACGGGGTGCTTTGTTTTGTCCTCTTGTACAAGCTACATATTCTTTTATATAACTAAGCTACCTTGCTCTTTTGCTTGTGAGCAAAATACAGACCAATGCCACATCTGCAGCCGCAACGATGAATTGGCTTCTCCAACTGCTATCAGTGTACATCCTGGGAGGCCTCACTTTTGTGCCCCTCTTGCTGTTTGCCATCTGGTACTTGTCTCCGAAAGCGGTGCTAGATCCTGATGCAAGAAGGGAGTTAGCGGAAGTGCTCCTGGAGCAGGAAGCCGAGCTCAAGAGAGAGCCGGAGGGGTACAGAAGTCTCCAGGCCACTGCAATCACCGAGAAACAGCAGCTCAATGTCAATACCTACTTCAAGGGGTGGCTCACGGTCACAAGAGAGTATTACCAGCTGGCCCAGGTGGACCCCAGCGAGTTTCAGTCGCAGTCCAGCTCAAACAACTCTCTGGCAGCAGATAAGGAGACTAGCGGGGCGCAGAAAAAGGGAATGAACTTGTTGAAGATCATGACAGGCAGTAAGTCGTCATCTTCAGGGAGCGAGGAGCAGCAGCAGCAGCTTGACCCCCAAACTATCGACTCGAAGAAAATGAAGGCCATTAGAAGGAAAAACAGATACTTCGCTGTGCTCAAACATGGCAACCTATTTCTGTACGATGACGAGGAGAAAATGAATGTGCAGCATGTCATTGTTTTGTCTAACCATCTGGTTTGCATATGGCCCCGAGATTTGAAGGATGGACAGCTGTTCACCAAGAAATCAGCTATTTGTATCACGAAGAAGAGCATCTCTTCCATCTCACCCGAAAATCCGCTGGTGCCCAAGTCAGCAGATAGTTATAAAGACAAGATGCAGGCCACAAAGATGGCAGAGTTTTTGGTGAAGACTGACTCAAACCCCTCCCCACCCCCTAGGAGTTTTTTTGTCTACGCAGACATGAATCATCAAAAGGAAGATTGGTATTTTGCTCTTTTGAGAGCGACTACCGTCGACTGTATAAAGACAAGAACGGAGAGGGACCTGGTGGAACCATCATTCATGGCTAGAACACTACACTACAACACCTCTGATATGATAGACCTTATACAGGCAATCAACTCCACCGAGGGTCAGCTAACTACCAAGTGGCTAAATGCTATCATTGGTCGTTTATTCTTGGGTTTATACAAGACAGACGAATTCAAAGACTACATCAAGGGTAAGGTGGATGAGAAGCTGAAAAAGATCAGGACCCCTGGTTTTCTTGATGACCTTCAGATCCGGTACATAGATGTGGGCCATTCGGCACCGATGATATCATATCCAAGATTGAAGAATCTCTCCCCGGAAGGTGACTTGGAAGCTGAGCTTAGATTCCAGTATCAAGGTGGACTTGAAATCGAGCTGTCCACGAAAATATTTCTCAATCTAGGTGCCAGGTTCAAACAGCGGGAGTTTGATGTCAATCTAATGATCAAGTTGCAGAAACTCGAAGGAGACTTGCTGATCAAGTTGAAGCCAGCACCCACGTGTCGGATATGGTACGGGTTTGTCAAAATGCCTGAAATGGATTTGCACGTTGAGCCTGTTGTAAGTTCCAGAACCCTGAACTACAACTTGGTGACCAACATTATCACCAATAAATTCAAGGAAGCAATCAAAACTTCTCTGGTTTTACCCTTCATGGATGATCTTGTCATCTATAAGACGGTGGATGAGATTTTCAGAGGAGGAATATGGGATAAATCCGTTAGACCAGACTTGTCTTCGAGTCCTACATCTCAGGACGACGAAGCGAAAACAAAGACGCCCCCTCCCTTACCTTCAAGACTGGACGTTGATTCCCAAACTGACAACCCTTCGCTGAAGGAACGTGCTCTTTCTGATGACGATGAAACCAGGTCCCTAGGGGCATTGAGTACAACGTGGGAGAAAGGGTCGCTGAATTCGTCGTTTGGGGTAGACGCTGTCGCGAAAGATCCCACTCCTGCAACATCTGGTACGTCTGCTGCTCATGAAATACCTGCAATTGATGTGTCATCGAAGGTGAGTGAAAGCTCATCCTCAATTTCCAATCCCTCAGCTTTGACAGTTGAGCGCCAACGGGAAATATCCAGAGGAGAACAAATACCTGAGATTGCAGAGGACGCAGCTTACCTGAAGCAAACTAAGTCCACCGTCTCGAACTCAGTTTCAAAACTGAAGGATATTTACTCGAGTACAAAACTGAAGCTGGCAGACTCAGCAAGGTCAAACGGATCCCAGACTCAAACTAAAGACTCAAATTATACGGCCCCTGAGATGATATCCAGTAGAAGAATAACACACAAATCTCTTCGGGCCGCTTTTGGATCCTCTTCTGGAGTAGCAGATCCAGATATAGAACAGGAAAGTCGCGTGGGAAATCAAACAAACGCAGATCAATTGTTATCAAAGTCCCATATGACTTCCCCAGCTTCCAAAAACTCACCTACAAGTCCATCAATGTTTATCAATGAGAATTTGAGGGTGAGTTCTTCTGGGAGTCCTATTTCAGTGACATCTGTACGGCAGCGTGGCTTTACACAAAACCAGTTTGTGAGCAAGCAACATCACGATTTTGAGGATAAGGACAATCCTCAAAGTGTTTACGTGGAAGCTGAGAAAGTTATGGAGTCTGTCTTTGTACCAGGTACAGGCGTCACCTCCCAAAAAGATGTGGAGATGGGGCATAATGATAACGAGTCTGTGACTGCTGATCCAAACGCTGTGAAACCTGCCTCTCACATTAAGTCCACTCAAGAGACTGTCAGCTCTACCGTTCAAAATGTCACACAAACAACAGATGTGGAAAAGAGGCGTCCCCCACCTCTTCCTGAGCGCTGAGGCAGTATCTTGACATCAAACTTGTGAGTATTGACTCTATTACATTAAATATAGTACAGACGCTTAGACGAAGCTGAAACGACTATTTCAATTTCAGCTTGATCTTTGGAATTGTAATTTTGGGGGCCTGAGTAAGGGATTCTGAGGCAGCAGGCTCAGAAGGGGGAGGTTGATGAAGGATTGCATCACCATTGATGCCCTTTTGCTGACGTAGTTTGTCCTGGCTGATTTTAAAAGTCACAAAAAAGGTGTTTTGTACTGACTCGACAGCGGTTTGGGATACAGTGACTGCCTCCTTCTCAGTAACTGGATCTGCTGCTTCCCTGTCAGGCTCTCCAGAGGTGACACCAGTAGCGTAACCGATATCGAAATTCTCATTGGAAGATAAGATCACCTCGCCTTTGAATAACCTCAGCTTAACATATCGCAAAGGCTCGCCCTCCTTCGCGTGAATCTCATACCTTACCCTTTTCCTGGTAACGTCTTGGGATACCTTGGGTTGAATGGTCATGGCATCTGTTTTTTTGTATTTGAACTTCACCTCGAATACTTGTCTTCGGTTGCTTTCAAGCGAGTCCTGATTTTCTGGAGCCGTGTCCGGTTCAAGTTTATCCTGCACAACCTCAGCAGCTTTCAACTTCAGCAGGGACCTAGACGAGTTAGAGGTTGAGGTGTTGACACGAAGATCAGACGCCCGCAATTTGATAGTTGGAATCTGGATCTTCAGTCTTCCTTGTCGTTTTATTGAGACAACAAACTCTCCAACGACAGGATCAGCTACCTTCTTGATAATCTTAGAGACAACTTTCTTGTCGGATGGAATATCGGCAACTACCAAAAAGGAGTCGACAGCCTTGTACAGGACTAGTGCGGTGTCAAACAAATTTCTCTTGCAATTGATCGGTAATAAGCAAGAATGCAGGCAGGCCCACAGCTCCCTTCTCAATCCTTTTCCAATACTGAGATCACGACGCAAGACTTCTATAGCCCCTCGAATCGTGGTTCGCGCGATTTGATCCCGTCTCGACCTCATATCGTTTCCAAGAGAGTTTTCCTCAATAAAGACCATGGTGTTCCCCACTGTAGTATCCTCTCGAAATCTATCACCGTTAACGTCCTTTTTGTCCTGTAAATTAATCGACGGTTCAAAGAGGTCATCATCATCAAGATCAGATGGTGTACCCTCAATGGCGGCAACCCCTATGCATCTAAGGAAAATATCCACCAACTTATACCTAACATAGTGGGATGAATCTAATTTCACAGTGGTGAAGAAAAGCGACAAGATATTCGAGTTACGGAGCCCTCCGAGCCTCAAAAGACCATCAAATGAAGCCAGTCGTACATTCTGATGATGATGAGGTCTAGTATAATCGATCAGATCCTCAAAATCCAGCTTCATAAGTCCCAGACATGCTAGGTTGACTTTCTCACTGATGATTTTAGCTGTGATCATACATCGATAAGATGGCGACCACTCATCCATTTGCAGAAAACGGTTCACCTCCACTATGGCCTCATGCAAAAAAATCTCATTCAAGTCAGATGTGGAAAGAGGCTTCTCTTTGATAACTGATTCATTGGCATCAGAAATGAATCGGTTTGTACTTCCAATGACATTGAACAAACAGGTCAAAAAGCTGCAGACATAAAAGCAATCGTTGAATTCGTTGCTCAAATTGTCATTAAATCTCAAAAAGTTCAAAATCAACTTCTTGAGCTCAATAGGAGAATCTCCACTTTTGTTTCTAATGGTGGAGAGTGCAAGTGGGATAGCCTTTCTTACGAACAGACTGCTGAAGTCAGAGAAATCATTCGGGAGCGGTAAATACTCAACAGGGTCCAACTCATCGTAATCTCTTGTTATTTCACTATTGTAGCAGAAAAAGTGTTTGAATGCCTTTAGGAGATATCTCATTCCAAGATGGTCATTTGCTTCGTTGGAAATATTGGCTAGTCCCTTGGTAGCCTCCACCCTCACCCCAAAAAAGTAACGTACATCAACTAGAACTCGAAGCAGAATAGTAGCGTGATAGAGGGGAGGGCGCAATGATTCAGAAAAGTACCTGACGCTCTCCAACTGGGCCTCCACGTCTCGATCCTGTTGCAACTGCGACTCAAACATGCGATCAGATTGATTTATGTATATCTTGCAAATCCACTCAAAGTCAGCATCAACCCTGATCCACTCGAATGCTTCGTCAGATTGATCGGGGTTTGTGGATTCGCGAGAAATCTCTTCATCCTTCAGTTGCCAGTTGTACATGTCAGACGTAGAAGTCAGTACGTCACCAAGTCTCTTGACTCCGTCATCTTCTTTCCTCTTTCTCTCTTTTTCTCTCTCTCGCTCCTCGTTTTCATCGTCTTTCTTCCTTCTCGCTCTCCTATATTTTGTATTGTACTGAATATCAACCTTTGTATGGGCTTCCTTGATATCAACAATATGCTCATAAGATGTTCCGTCTGCCTCATGAATCCGAATAGTGATCGGACCTGTGAAGACGCTCTGAGTCTCAAAATTCTCATTTTCTGTCAAAAATTGGTTGCATTCTTCTATGAAGTGATCTCGTTGATAATTCTTACGAACATTTTCCCGATGGTTTTCTATTAACTCCATATCCTCAGCCAGATCCTCTGACTTTGTAGACTTCTGTAGCTGACGAATGCTCATTTCAATAAACATCCTTTTTTTGCTAAACTTCTGGGTAATTTTGAAGATTGGAAACCCAGTATTGTAAACCCAATTCTGGAAAAAGTTCTCTAGTTTGTGGTGCGCCACCTTTTCACAAACATGCTGAAAATGAGCACTAGATAAGCAATTCCCGTTAAACAAGTCACTAGACATTGCTTGAAGAAGGATCTTAGGAATCACCCTTGATAAACCAAATGACTTATCAGTTTTGGTCATTCTTCTATCCAGAATGAATAAAACTAAGGGAGCTTTTAGCTTTATGAACTCCAGATCTTGATCGAGATTCACCGGAAATCTAAACAATTGATTAGCCAAGGGTCGTTTTCCGATATCAAGATCACAAAGACTGTCGGCCCTCTTCTTAACAGTATACTTATAGTAGTTCACGCCAAACAGCTTTTTCAGAAAGCCTCCCGCCATAAAATGGGATAGCCCAACTGTGCACCAAATGTCATTCAATGACTTTGGAAGAATATTTATACCAGAGTATTGCTCCGCTAACGCAACGGACAGTATTTCAGTAGTTTCAAAGATTGGCTCAACAAGATCCGGTCCGTAAAGGAGCTTGTCATTCACGATGGACATTCCGGCAAACGCACACACAGTACTGGGTAGATCGTTAACAAACAGGAGTGTGTAGCTAGCAAACGGGAAGGAGCCGAATTCTTTCGAATAGAACTCCAAAGCCTTGTATAGAAATAAGGTGGTGTTTATGACTTGTGACTTTTTTTCTGGAAGGTAGTAAAGTACACTTGGGACAGAGACCGAGTTGAGGTCTCTAGCGAAAACTCTTTCAGACTCATTCAAGTTTCCAGTCGTGGTTCCAGCCGTATCAAACGAGGAAATTGGACCTTCAAATCCAGGTCTGAATTCCATGATAGGAGACCTGTCAAAAGCCCCAATCGCGAAACCTATATGACTAGCTGGAACTGGGTTATAGAACTGGAAGTTGATCACTTTCTTTCCAATATCAATTGTGTGAGGAGATTCCTTTGAGTTTATTAGATCAGGAACCGCAACAATAACTGGAGTAGATAACAAGACGTCCTCGTCTTCATACTCATCTTGCTGGTTGTTTTGGCGGTCATCAGTGGCATCATCTTCATCCATTTGTTCCCTTTGTGATCTTCGCAATGCGTCATCGGCAGCTTTCGTTCCTATGATTTTAGTCTCCCCTATATCCCTGATTGTCTTTGGGACTACAATATTGATGTCCCAAGCAGGCTTCTCAAATAGGTTGTCAACACAGGGCACCCATGAGCTTGCGCTACATCCCAGATCTGAATTGTGAGTGTAGCCAAACCACCTGGTTTTGGGAACAAAAGTATCACTGCCACCATTGAATAAAAAACCATTCTTGGGATTTTTAACAATATAAGCAATCTTGATAGTCAATGGAGTGTATACTTTACCTGAGTTGAGAAGAGCACTTGTTGTTAAAGGGGTCGCTGATTTTGCGCTGGCAATAATGGGTGAAAATGTATGTATTGAGTCAGAATCTTGCAGCTTCAGCTTTATGCCGTCAGGGATTTGAATCGTCAATTCAGATGAGCTCTCTATGGATACAGAGGATGGGCTTTCGGAGTTGTTGTGATCAGAATAGAGTGGATGAAATTTTCCCCTATAGAGATGGTGTTGAAAGATTGATATATCGCTGGAAAGTGTGTCATAGTGCGGATTATATGAGTATTCTTTTAGTAAGGGATTGCCAACGTCGTTGAGATATTCATCATTCTGAAAAAAATCGTTGTAACTGAATGATGCACGTCTGTTGTTTACTGTGACAGACCTTATGTGTATCCCTCTGCAATCTAGTTTGACATGTCTCAGGTTGGGATCAAGAGGCAGAACTGTGAGTTCCGTTTCACCATCAAGAGTCCGTTCCGCAAGATCGACGTCCAGCGTGACTTTCTGATAACCGACTCGAAATTTCTGAGAGGGAAGAGAGCCGGAATCTTGTCGTGAGACATTTCTCTTTGGAGTAGAGTAGGACTTTACATTCATCTTGGATGTCACCGACAGTTGATCTAGCAGGATTGATATGGTTCAGTAGTATTGGGAAACAATACGGCTGAGCCATCAACAAAGACGCTCTTGCACGTATATACAACTCTTTTCATTCCAGCAGAATAGGTGAGATACTGATTCCAACTCCTTTGTTTGAAGCTCATATTACTTACAAAAGTCTACTCCAACATAGTTAGTGACCGGGCTTCATAACCTTTTTTTTTATTTTTGGGGCTACAGAGAAGCGTACGAAGATCAGAATCAGTGATTTGGCAAGTAAGTAACGAGAACAACACTTTGAGAGAGAAACAGGCTTATTGAGGACGCATATCGGCTAAAAGAGTTATCTTGTATATAAGATATTCATAAACTAAGCCCCTTTTTCATCAACAACGTATCCTATGGCTGATCAGATACGTTTGACTTAGTAAGCTTTCGGGGTAACAAAAGATCAGTGTTTTGATGGTAGTTTCGAAGTTATTCACTTTTAACGAACAGAAAAGAAGTGCATCATTGACTACAGTCAAATGGTCGTATTAGATGAATCAGTATCGATCTCAGAGGCAAGCGGAATAGACCAACTTGTGGACATTATCAACTCTCCAGAGTTTGACCTATTTCTTTGTATCAGCTTCCTCCAGAAGTATGCTGATAATATAGGAATTCACTTTTACCTGTGCCAGAGGGCGTTGAAGTATACAATTGGTGAGCTCCGCTTTTTTATTCCTCAGTTTTTGCAGCTGTTGATTACCGTTGAAACGGAGTCTGTGGCTTTAGAAGAACTTATCAGGAAACTTTGTAGCCAAGACGTGCATTGCAGTTTAATCACCTTTTGGCATCTACAGGCTCTTTTACAGGAGTTGAGCAAGCAACCAGATAGTATTGGCTTTCAAACATGCAAGCGCTTGCTGAACAATTTGCAATATCAGCTTTTTAACTTCTCTGGTAACCAGCGAACGGTAACATCCTCAGCAGCATCTTCATCAGGGGTTATTGGAAGGCACGATGTTCATAAGGATTTCAGAGAGAATATAGCTCCTTCTTTGATTTTGGCTACTTCTGTAGCTGCTGCTTTTGGGCTTCCACGATCCACTCGTTATGTGGAACCCATAGTGAGGACACAAGGGAAACAACTCAAATCTCTTGTTTTTGAAGTGGTGAAGGATATCAAAAAGAGCCTGACAGAAAATATAACGAAAAAGAACACCATAAATAATTCTTTGCTAGGCAGAACTAAGGAAGAATTGGATGACCTCAAGAGGCCCAAAGGGGCGAACAAAGCGAAGCGCGTGACATCGTCACCATCCATAGCAACTATACAAACAAATCGTCCTTTGGCAAGACCAGAGAATTTGAATTTTGAAATGATAGATGCTTATGCGGAGATGAACATGCCAAGTCTGAGCAAGCCTGCTTTGAAGCTCAAAGGGAGATCTAGCTCACGTTTGACTACCAAGAGTGATCTTTTCAATACGGGATCACGCTCTGATTCGACACTCGATAAAGAACAGAAGTTACAAGTTTCCTCAATGCCAAACCTACACCTTTCGCCTTTGAATTCATCTTCCAACGAGATCTTACCTTACTCTTCTGACGGATCTTATGCATCCTCCATACGCAACTCATTCGATTACAGGGACAGTAGCGAGATAGAGAGTCTGAATGGTGATGATTCTACCAATGCGAATTCGTCAAGCTCGAAATCGAATTGGAGAGCTCCGCTGACTTTACCGCAAAAGGTGAAGCTCCTCAAATCTAACTATTTCAAATACGAAACCCAATTTGTTATTGCTTTGCAAGGAATCTCTATCAGACTTTCAAAGGTACCAAGGGAAGCCAGACTCTCAACACTGAAGGCAGAGCTATCTATCATGAACAAAGATCTCCCTTGTGAGGTAGATATTCCTACCTTACTTCCGCAAAATAAGAAGGGAAAACTGCACAAGATCTGCAGAATAGCTGTTAATGAGGCTGCAGTATTGAACTCTGCTGAGCGGGTGCCATACTTGCTTTTGGTCGAGTATCTAGTGGATGAGATAGATTTTGACCCCACCACGAATGAAAATAAATGGATTTTGAATAAACTGGAAGACAATAAGGGCAACAATGATAGCTTCAAACTCAGTGAAAAAAGTTACAGATTTGATTTAGGTTTTCTTCCTCCTTCATCTTCATCATCCTTTCAGCTGGACAAATCACAAAAAAATCAAAGAGATGGGCTGCCTACAAACACAGACACAACCGTTTTACAAGGTGTCGCAATGGACGCGGAAGAGTCAGACCTAGGAGACATATCTGTTGTTAAAATGAGTAATAGATTGGAAAAGCAAACAGTCACAGCACAGAGGTTAGCGAGATCCAAATCCAACGTTCCCAGACTAGTCGATGACCCAAATTCCTCTAAAAACATCGAGGCAAAGGTTAGAAATCTTGAGCTCACTTTCAAGTCTCACTACAATGAGAGTCTTGAAAAAGACGCAGAGCTTGTGAACCAAATGCGGATAGCCGCAGTGATGCTGGCTCAACTAGATTCTCCTGCCTCTACAATGCCCGCGACTCAGGCTGCTCAGATCAAGGCCCGAATTATTGATTCAATGAAATCGATGCAGAATGGTTTTGACGTGCAGGACCTTGACGATATCAGAGGTGAAGCTGGAGAGAGAAAACTTTCGAATGATCTTAAAGTGGCTGGAATCAGCTACTTGGGTGAGGACTGGAACACTAAGAAGGAACGCATAAGAAAGGAGTCCAAGTATGGCCACCTAGATAACTGGGACCTTTTTTCAGTCATTGCTAAAACAGGAGACGACTTGACCCAGGAGGCATTTGCATGTCAACTGATTCAGGCGGTTGCCAACATATGGTATCGTGACAATGTCAAAGTGTGGGTGAAGAGAATGCGTATATTAGTGACTTCTTCGTCCACGGGTTTAGTGGAGACTATCACTAACGCTCTATCCATCCATTCGATCAAGAAGTCGCTCACACAGCATATAATACAAACTAGCAGTAATGGTAACGCTGGAATTGCCACGTTGAAGGATCATTACATACGAATGTTTGGTGATGAAAACGGTCCAAGATACAAAATAGCTCAGGAGAACTTCGCTATTTCTTTGGCTGCCTACTCTGTGATTTGTTATGTGTTGCAGATCAAGGACAGACACAATGGAAACATCATGCTGGATTCTGAAGGCCATATTATTCATATTGATTTTGGATACCTACTCTCCAACTCTCCTGGATCTGTGGGATTTGAAGCTGCTCCTTTCAAGCTCACGTTGGAGTATGTTGAACTGTTAGGAGGTCTGGACTCATTTCAATTCAATAACTTCAAGTCACTTATGAAGGCGGCTTTCAAATCTCTACGAAATAACTCTGACTCCTTAGTCACTATGGTTGAGTTAATGCAGCGTGATTCTCAATTGCCTTGCTTCAGGTTAGGGGAGAATACTTCAGTCCAACTGAAACAGAGATTACAGCTACATTTAAATGACGAAGATTTGGACTCATTTATTGAAAACGTGCTGATTAACAAAAGCCTTGGAAGCATTTATACTCGTCTGTACGATCAGTACCAGCTTTTGACACAGGGAATTTATACCTAGAGAGATTCCGTCACTATAAAGTTATCTGAGGTATATAGCTAGTTATCTGTGCAATGCATAATTATATGTCCTATCAATCACAGCGTCAAACAGTAATGTGCTCCGTTGGAGTTATGCAATCTGGTTGCCCCGGTTCTGACTCTTACATGAAACTCCTCATCCTCAACTGTATCAGATGTTTTATTCTCTAAATCAGGATAGGAGACCCCGGAAACCTTAGTATGTTCAATTGTTGCTGCTTCATTACCGAAGACACTGTTTCTATTATTGTGCTGACCTCTATCAGTTGAATTGCCTGCACCTTCGATAGGGCGAGCAGTATGCTTGAGTGACTGCGATCTTGACGACAAGCTGTTTGAGCGTCTGCTTGCAATATCCTCGAACGGTAGTACCAAATAAATGAATGATTCTAAGGACCATTCATACCATACTTTTTCCGGCCTACATTCTCGTTTCACAAAGATGCTCAGTTCCTGATCGTCAGTGACATGCATTGGCTGCTCTATGGGGAGAAAACATGGAAGCCATGAAACTAGATGATGCGGCACAGGCCCAGAACCTGTCGGACAATTGGAGATATGAACTCCCGGGTAAAGCTCGGCAGAGAAGTAGCCAATTAAACCATGGACAATACCCTTCTTTGGACACCGGAGACTGACTTGGGCCCTTCTTTTATTATGACTGTTTCTGGCTGTTTGCGAAGACTTATTATTTCCTGTCTTCACTGGATGCCTGAAGGTCCATAGTTTTGCATACTTCGATGACAAAATATCAAACTGATCGTTCAAGGGAATATGCATTTTGTGAAAGTTTGAATCTTTGTTAGACTCGATGATCTTTCTATAGATTGATGGAGCAATTGCAGGAGCTATGAATGTTGAGTATTCCCTAGGGATGAAAATGCAGTTCCGAGGATCACAGAAGCGCTCGATAGGTTCCAAACACTCTGGTGATAGCTCGTTGCAGCCGAAGCTTCCCAAAAGTTCACTAATAACAAGATTATATCCTGATAATGCCGAGCTCTCAGGAACCCAGTATCGGACATCCGTTCTCACTATATGTACTGCGTCATTCCAATGTTCCCTATTTCTCTGAGCCAAGTAGACCATGACGTTGGGATTTCTCTCAACTGCTACTACTTTAATATGATTTGTGTTCAAGTTGAGAAAGCGGCAGGCAGTGAAAAACCTCTCAATCAAAGGACCTCTTCCGGGACCAATGATGAGAACTTTCAGAATCTCTTTATCTGCAGACAGTGATTTATAAGATGCAGGGTTGCGCTCAGGCAAGCTTAATGCAGATGTATTGAAAGCAGTGGTGCCAAGGGCAGAAGAGCCTCTAATGTGCTCGAATCTTGAACAACGGACCAACTCCATTAGGGCCGAGACGATTGCCTTTTCGTAGCTATCGTATTTAGAAGAATCCTGTTCGAAAACCTTGTAAGTGGCATTTTCAAGGTATGTATTGAAGGGCTGCAACGGAGGTTGAAGACTTTGAAAAGAATCTAACTGGGCAGGATGCAGGTTGGATCGGAGAAGATTGTTCAAGGTGAAATTTTTCAGCGGTATCAGCTGATTGTTGACTGCACTGGATTCAACAAGATACTTCATGTACTCTAGGTAAGATATGTCCCCCAGGTAAACTTTTCTTCCATCGACAGTGACAAACGAGCTTTTAGAATTTTCATTGTTGTTCTTGCTCTTATCTGAAAGTCGCAGCGCAGATACAATATCGTTTTCCTTGTCGATTCCGTGTAACATCAAGACAGGTGGATCCAAAGCCTTGTTTTGAATGATTTTCCAAATAATCAGTTGGTTGAATTTGTTCAAGACAGGATAATTCTTAGAGTTGGGGATGAACCTCGAACTCGAGATGAGATAGAACCTGATAGGCTCGACGAGCCATCTCTGGACAACGGCTTCAGGTATGTCATGTTTTGGAGAGCCCAGGGAGACAGTTAGATTTTTGTGGTAGTTACAGTGCGTCCGTATAGTATTCCACATATCCCAGGTAGAAAGAGGATCAATGACGGTAATGGTTTCGCCTGTGGTAGTATTAGTTTGGGTATCCTCACATATGGGAAGAGAGATGGATATTTCCATGGAAGGGTATCTTGCCATTATGGAGTTCAAATTATCGGTAAATAAAGCCAGATGATCCAGGTCCTTTGGCGGGGCCAGCAATAAAGATGTGATGCCAACATATTGAGCATAGGAGACCTCGTTGGTTATGACCTGAAGCGAGAACTCGTTGATGAGACTGTCTTCAGTATCGAGCTCTATCCAGGGAGATAGCAAACAAACAGTCTTATGAGTGTGAGGGCCAGTCAGTATGTTGACCTCTTCTAGGTTTGGATACGGCACATCAAGATCGTTGAGATCGAGACCATTGCTTTGAGATGAAACTCCTAGAAGGTTATGAGCTTCCTTGAATGTTTGGAAGTACTTCTTGCAGTTGTCTCTGTATCGCGCATTTGTAACAGGTAAAAGAACACGATCATAGCCAAGTCTAGTCAGCGAATCAACAAGAGCGAGGTCGGATTTGACCAGGGCAGACGTCAACGGAAGGGGTCTGATCCCGATCTTGACATTAGCAACTCTTATGCTGGAAAGAATGTCTGGTTCTGTGCGAGAGCTGCTGTTGCCATTTGTAGAAGGCATCGCTGGAAAGTACAGCCACACACCATACAACAACCTGTGTACACCGCGGGTTGGTTTACGCTGTGTGGGCAACCCTTCAACTTGCTCTGATTTTTAAGTTGCGCCTTTTCGAAACTCAACCTGAAACTACGATTATTGCACCGCCACCTTCTCGAAGCTCATTCCTTTCCGGTCAGAGTACAGAAGACGCCGGAAACGTTTAAAATTTTTTGGCATGCACTGCTGTACCTGACCTTGTTTTCAACAACCTTACACCATTAATTGTTGTTTTTTACTCTTCTGCACCCGATTGATTACGTGGACTATTACATAGACCCCATCCTATCTACACACACTACATGGCATCAAAAAAAAAAAATTAGAGACACGTCTTTTAACTGGGTAATCCTCCTCCACGATCTCCAGAAACACGAGCAACAATGACTAAGGCCTCTGACACAGCGCTTACCCTGTTCACGGCGTCGGCGATTTACTTCTCGCTGCTTTTTGGGGTCATTCCCGTGCCACAAACAGTTAAAACAGATATTCTTCCCGTTCTACCATGGTGGGTGCTGGTCTCCTTCGGATGCTACGCGTTGGCTACTCTTGGCTGGGGAATACTAACCTTTAAGGATAAGGAAGACAAATACAAGGAGCTCCTTGAGGAGATCGCCGAAGCAAAGGTGTTTCTCAAGAGTAATGGTGTCGATGTCGACAGTTAGATGTTTTCTCCGGGTGTATATGTATATGTATGAAGCATCAGACTTTGTTTGTCAGCTCTGGCGTGCGACTGGGATCGTCCTGCAGCGGCGGTGTTGGTGATTTTGATGTGTGTGCTGGGTGTTGCTGTTGCTGCGTCTGCTCTAGGTTTCCATGTTGCTGCTTTGATTTCAGCTTTTTCTCCAACTGTGTAAATACCTGAAGTCCCAAAGGCATTTCCCCACGCTTGTCCTCATGGCCTTTCACCGCCTTCAGCTCTTGCGGAATGTACTTGTCAGACAGGAACGCGGGAGGAGGGTCGAATCCAACAGGCCACATCTCAACCACGTTGTCGCCCTGCTTCATCAGGTTCTCGGCCGCCTGCTTGGTGGCAGCCTTCCATTCCTGCATGTCCTCGCTGAACAGCTCCCACACGCAGTTCACACACCCGCTCATGCAGCAGCTGTCAGGCTCTATGGGCCGCTTCGGCACTATTACTCCACCGATCCGCTTGGTAAAGTCTCTGTACGAGACGTCTCTTCTGGAAGACTTGTTGCTTTTATTTCTCTTGCCTGAGAACCCGAAGATCACGTCGATGTCTGGATTGTCCGCATCTGTCTTGCAGCGCGTATCAAAAGTCAGCGAAATTCCCTGCTCATTGTCCGCCTTTCCGTGCCCGCTCTTTGATTCCGCTACAAGCCGGTAAAACTCCATCTTGTCTGCAGGCCGCAGTGTCCTGCTGCTGCGGTGCAGCGCTCTTGCACCGAGTCCGGACTGGCAGATTCGTATATTCTGCGCAATCATCGCATGCTGTCTATAAGCCTTAGTGTGAATCTAAAGTAGCCTCCTGGCAAAGTCCTACTGGCGGAGGTCGTACGCTTTCTAAGGATCTTGTGTTTGCTACTAACGATACATCAAATAAGGTGCATAGATAGATATACTTTATTTTTTCTCTCTTTCTTTCTCTCTCGTAATAAACCCCACTACTCCTCGCACCGCAATGATACATAGATTATATATATGTAGACACTAGTTAGTTAGTGGCAAAACATGTCAGATCTTTGTTCTCTTCTTTAACTCGTGAATCGTTAGATTATTGTGACTGGACAGACGAATCTTAAATTATCCGTATTTTGTGCTGGCTATTCAAAAAACACCTTCCACAATGTCTATAGTAAGTTGTCTACCTCATCCTCCCGCTTCCCGTCAAAACTTCTCACTAATACCCCTTTTCAGATACTCCGATTCCGATCCAAAGATGGGCTATACCGGCTGACGGCTCAGCGCTCGTCCACTTTTGAGTCTGTTCTATCGGACTTGGCTCCGAAACTTCCCCCCTTGAACGCAGAATCGCTCCAGATATCTCTGGGAACTGCAGCCGAATCTTGTCCGGCCTCAGAAATGCTCCATAAAACATTATCTGAGCTAAACCTGAAAAACGGAGAGCTTTTGAATTTAACATACGATAAGCTCGGCAGCGTCCAGCAGGGAATTGCAGCGGTTGATATCACTGGAAGAGATGATACTGTGGCCATCACTTCTCATAGCTCAAAGCCCGGCTTACAACAGCTACCCATTGATGACGTCTTAGATAAGGAAGACGGTCTGATTCCGAGAAAGAAGACACAGCTTTGCCGACACACGGATAAGGGTATGTGTGAATATTGCTCCCCGCTTCAGCCATGGGATGCAGATTATCAACAGGAACACAGCATCAAACATATCTCGTTTCATGCCTATTTGAACGAGCTCAACTCTACAGCAAACAAAGAGGAGTCTGGATCGTCGTATATATCACCGATCTCAGAGTCAAATTTCAAGATAAGCAAACGCTGTCCAGGAGGTCACGAGCCTTGGCCCCGTGGAATCTGCTCAAAGTGCCAGCCATCAGCAATCACTTTACAGCGTCAAAAATTCAGAATGGTTGACCACGTCGAGTTCCAGGATAGCGAAATGATAAACACTTTCATAAATGCATGGAGATTGTCAGGATCTCAAAGAATAGGGCTTATGATAGGATCCTATGATAAGTATGATAAGGTGCCCCTGGGAATCAAGGCCAGGGTAGAGGCCATTTACGAGCTTCCGCAGGCTGACCAGGAGGACGGACTTATCCTGCAGCAGTGGGAAGACGAAGGAAGAGTCATCGACCTCTGCAACCAGCTTGGTCTAATGCCCGTCGGTATTATTTTCACCGATCTTGTGGATGCAGGGAACGGTGACGGCTCAGTTATTTGTAAAAGACATGCTGGCTCGTTCTTCCTTTCTTCTCTTGAGCTCACTTTTGCTGCTAAATGGCAACTGAAGTACCCAAGCATCTGCAAATGGTCTGAGTCTGGCAAGTTCTCATCCAAGTTTGTGACCTGTGTTATCTCAGGGAATCCCAGAGGAGAAATTGATATAGAAGCATACCAGATCTCGGAGAGCGGAGAGGCACTAATCAGGGCAGATCTTATTAGTCCTTCCACACATCCCAACGAGGTTTACATTAACGAACAGAACAGCGATAGATATGTCCCAGAGATTTTTTTCCAGATGATCAATGACTACGGACTACAAGTAAAGAAGAATGCTGTTCCCAGCTTTCCAGTGGAGTACCTACTAGTTTCTTTGACTCACGGATTTCCTGAGCAACCGTCTCCATTCTTCAATCCTGAAACCGCCGGTTCTTTCCCTATTGAAAACCGAGCGCACATTGGCCAGTCTCAAGATATATCGGCTGTCAAAACGTTTTTGAGTCCCGTGTTTTCATCACCAACGGAAGACATTCAGAATTTGTTAGCACGTCTCCGCAACTTTCATCTTCTGTACTATCTGAGTATTGGACTCGAGGTGCTTGGGCCAAATGAGACGGCCCTGCTGCTGAGGATCCTCAGAAAGGTAGCTTCTCATGATGATTCGTATCTAGCGGATGCCTATCACCTTATGGAAGATCCTGGCTGGAAGACTCTCCAAACCATACTGCTAGTATGAAGAAGAAAATATCACAAGTTGTGTAGGGATGTCAGCCCCAAAGGTTCTAGAATTTTCCCGAAATTCAACGCTATCAAAAAGACAAGGTATAAAAATTTTCAAATACAGCGTCGATGGATTTGGATATTAAAAGTAGATTTGCCCTTCAAAAGATATCTGATTGTCTGTTATTGTTGGAAAGGAAACAGAGTTTCTGACTGCACAACAAACACAAATTGATTGTTTTTCATAAGACTTGATTGGAATAGTGTGTTTTAAAAACAGCGCTGTTTGAGTTATTTTCGGATCAGTAAAGTCAAGAAGATAATTTGAGGAGACAGGATGTCTACACCATTTGGAGTTGACCTTGGTAACAACAGTAGTGTTGTTGCTGTCGCTAAAAATCGTGGAATAGATGTTGTTGTGAATGAGGTATCCAACAGATCCACTCCAACCGTGGTTGGTTTTGGAGTTAAGAACAGATCAATTGGAGAATCTGGTAAAACCCAACAGACATCAAATCTAAAAAATACTGTGGAGAACCTCAAGAGAATTCTTGCACTACCTGCAGAGTCTCCAGATTTCGAACTGGAGCAGAAGTATTTCACTTGTCCTCTAGTGTTGAAGGATGGATTCGCCGCTGCCAAGGTTAAATATTTGGGTAAGCAGGAGGAATTTTCTTCAACACAGCTTGTTGGTATGTATCTCAACAAACTTAAAGAGATTGCTGTTAAGGAGACAAAGGCTCAGATCACCGATATAGCTCTAGCCGTTCCTCTATGGTACACTGAAGCGCAAAGAAGAGCCGCGGCTGACGCTTGTGCAATTGCAGGATTAAATCCTGTCAGAATTGTTAATGAGGTGACTGCCGCAGCTGTTGGTTACGGTGTGTTCAAGACTGATTTGCCTGAGGACGTTCCTAAAAAGATTGCTTTCGTTGATATTGGTCACTCATCGTTCACTGTCTCTATTGCTGCTATCAAAAAAGGTGAACTAAAGGTGTTGGGATCTGGTTATGACAAGCACTTCGGTGGAAGAGACTTTGACAGAGCTATTACCGAGCACTTCGCTGATGAATTCAAAGAAAAATATAAAATCGACATTAGACAGAATGCAAAGGCCTATAGCAGAGTATCGGCCGCCTCTGAGAAATTGAAGAAAGTTCTTTCTGCTAACAGTCAAGCACCTATCAATATTGAGTCTGTTATGAACGATGTTGATGTCTCGTCTTCATTGACAAGAGAGGAGTTGGAGGAAATGGTTACACCATTACTAGATAGAATCCATCTTCCTATTGAGTCTGCTCTTGCATTGGCTGGTCTCAAGGCAGAAGATCTAGACTCTATTGAAGTGATTGGTGGATGTACCAGAGTGCCAAGTGTCAAAGCTAGACTATCGGAGATTTTTGGAAAGACCCTTTCGTTCACTCTTAACCAGGATGAGGCAATAGCCAGAGGAGCTGCTTTTATTTGTGCTATGCACTCGCCAACTCTCAGAGTGAGACCGTTCCGGTTTGAGGACTGCAACAGTTTCTCTGTTACATACTACTGGACAAAGGATGCTGAAGACACCGATCATTTGGAGGTGTTCCCTAAAGGAGGTGTTTTCCCATCTACCAAAATGATCACGCTATATAGAACATCTGATTTCAAGATCGAAGCCAGGTACACGGATCCTGCTTCGCTTCCTGAGGGAACCTCTCCTAAGATTTCCAATTGGACTATCAGCGGTGTTGAAGTTGCTGAGGGTGAAGACTCTGCTATTTGCAAGTTGAAAGTAAGAAACGACCCTTCCGGGTTCTATACGATTGAGTCAGCATACATAGTCCAAGAGCAGGAAGTGAAAGAGCTTATTGAAAACCCTGAGGCAAAGCCAGAAGATGAACCTGAGTACAAGACGGTGAAGAAGTTGGTGAAGACGAAGGATTTAGTTGTGAAGACCGAGGGTCACTCACTTGCTGAAAACGTATTGAATGAGTTTTTGGAGAGAGAGGGTAAGATGGTTGCTGAAGACAAGCTGGTGGCTGAAACTGAAGACAGAAAGAACGCGCTAGAGGAGTATATTTATGAGCTTAGAGGAAAGCTTGACGACCAATATAGCAAATTTGCTTCTGATGAGGAAAAGCAAAAGCTGAGCAAGATGTTGGCTGATACTGAGGAGTGGTTGTATGACGATGGCTACGATTCCACCAAGGGCAAATACATTGCCAAGTATGAGGAGCTTGCATCCATTGGAAACATTATTAGAGGAAGATATTTAGCCAAGCAGGAGGAATTAAGACAGGAGCTAAGAAAGAAACAGGAGGCCACTCAAATGGCTGCTATGGCTGAGAAGCTTGCTGGAGAGCGGGCTGCGGCTGCGGCTGCTGAGAAAGACCAGCCAAAGGATGCTGATAATGATGTGAATATGGACGAAGAGCTTGATTAGAGTTGATATAATAAGTGGTTCTGTTTTTTAAATTTCTTCTGATTTTAATTTCACTTCTATATAGTTTGTTAATGTGAGAAAAGAAGATGACAAAAAAAAAAATTGGAGAGAAAAAAAATACCCAGAGGAGATAGACAAAAAGATCACAAATACCGACATGAGAGATTGTTGTTGTACTTTCTTGTTGCAAAAGGATATACATATTTGACGTTCCAGTACCGGCAAAGAGAGGCAAGACATTCCTGAAATACAGGTCTAGACTCTTTGTGACTTTATTTGTGGCTGAGCAGCTCTGTTGGAGCTGTGTGGCGCAGAGACTGTCAAGGGCTTCTGTATCCCATAGGTGTAATCGAAGTCCCTATCGAGGAGAGAAGGTGTGTCGCTAGCTATGTCCCGCCTATCCAGTCAAAACTCCAAGACAAGTTCTGAGGAGTTTCCAAAAGAGCATGTTGATCTCGGTCGAGAGAACTCCGTTGCAGCAACGTCCAAACTTTCGCTAGCGTTCAGAAAGGTGGGGGAAGAGCACTTTGATCCTCATGAACACCATTTTGCTCCTGACTCGGAGATCCTCAAGGAGGTCACGGAGAAGCTTGCGAATCTGAACGATGATTCCGCTTTTCACGGGTCGTCTGTGCCACCTATGGCGATTCCCAAGAAGCCAGAGCTCTCTGTCAGCACTGTGATAAGTGAAGAGGAACCATTATCGGGGCATCTACCTCGAGCAGAAGGATTTGATGAAGAAGGCAGCGTAGACTCTGAATCTGATGTGGACCCTGCTAATGAAGAAGATCAGGAGGATTATGTTCCGGGAGGATACCACCCTGCGTATATCGGAGAGATGTACAAAGATGGGAAGTATGTGTTGGTGCGGAAGCTTGGATGGGGCCATTTCTCGACGGTGTGGCTGGCTAGGGATGTTGAGAATAACCGGCATGTGGCCATGAAGGTTGTGCGGAGTGCGAAAAACTATAGGGAGACGGCTATCGATGAGATAAAGCTATTGTCCAAAATCAACCACACGGACCCTGAGCATCCGGGGCACGCACACCTGATCAAGCTACTGGATTACTTCGATCACCAGGGGGTTAACGGAACCCACATTTGCATGGTTTTTGAGGTTCTGGGCGAGAACTTGTTAAGTCTGATCCGACGGTACAAGCACAAGGGATTGCCGGTGAAGTTTGTGAAGCAGATTTCTAAACAGATGCTTTTGGCAATTGATTTTTTGCATAGACAATGTGGGATTATACACACAGACATCAAGCCGGAGAACATACTTTTGGAGATTGAGGACGTGGAGAAACTGGTGAAGTATCTTGAGGACTCTCAGCGGGAGCGACGGCTACTGAGGAGGGTTTCCTCTAGGATCAAGAACGGCACGTACGATCCTTCTTCCCCCATAAATGTTGCTGATTTGGATGAGAACAAACAGATTCCATTCCGCAAAAGCAGACGCTCGAGAAGACAGACTTTGATCACGGGCTCTCAGCCGCTGCCGTCGCCGCTGCGGTCGGGGTCGAACTCATTTCTTGTGTCTCCGCTGCAGAACTCGGCAAATACGTTTGCGGGGAAAGCAGGCGGCGCGATTTCTGCTTCTGCCCGTGCATCACTCCAGGATATCCAGTCGTTGATGACCAAAAGCATGATAGAGAAGAACCCTTTCACAACGGAGCCTCCACGAGAGGACGAGATTGAAGATGACGACCTGATCAAGGTGAAAATTGCAGATCTTGGAAATGCTTGCTGGATCTACAGGCACTTCACCAACGACATCCAGACCAGACAGTACCGTGCGCCAGAGGTGATTCTAGGCTCCTACTGGGGTTGTTCGTCTGACATCTGGTCAATAGGCTGTTTACTTTTTGAGCTCTTGACAGGAGACTATTTGTTTGACCCAACTGAGGGACCCACTTTCAGCAAGAATGACGACCATCTGGCTCAGATCATAGAGCTGGTTGGCCAGATTCCCAAAGACGTTTTGGAGCGTGGATCACATACCAAACGGTATTTTCACTCCGATCTCAAGACGCTGCGCCAGATCAAAAATCTCAAGCCGTGGCCTCTGGAGAGCGTTCTGATGGAGAAGTACAAGTTCAGCGAGACAGACTCACGGGAAGTGAGCGACTTTCTCGGGTCGATGCTGATTGCTGATCCTAAGCAAAGATTTGATGCTGCTGGATTATCTAATCACTTTTGGCTCAACGATTGCCGTGTTGATGGCTACATAGATAGAGAACCAGGTACCAAAGGGGAGGATATAGGGGCGGGATGGTACCGGGAGGTTGTGAGACATCAGTCTTGAGGGTGTGTAATAGTAATGTTTAATAACTACCTACTTGTAACGAGAATTATAATAATAGATGAAAAGTAAATACAGGAAGGTATGAGCGGTGTCAGGAGTATGTATTTCCTGGATTTTAGATTTATTTATTGGTTTTGTCCTTTGTGAATATCTGAGTATATATAAAAGAGGGTACGCTGAGATTGAGATATTGATCAAGTTGTACACCAGAGAATGGAGTAGGTGCTCCAAAAATGGCTATAGGAGATGTTGTTAACGGAATACGGGGGTGTTTTCTGGGCGGCGAGCAGGATTCCAGACGGCTGGAAATGTTACTAGAGGAGCTTAGCGTTTTTCTTCGACAAGCTGAGAAAAGAGCAGATCCACAGGTGGTGGAGTTGGTCCCGCTTCTGATGGAGCGATGTGTGGCTGAGTATGGTCGGGGGTCACCAGATGTGGTTGTTGTGGGGCTTGTGCTGAAAGTCCTTGCGAACTTTGTAGCAGATGCCGACGGCAACAGAGATCTGATTGTCAGAGATCCCAAGACGAGCCTTTTACTGAGAGAGATCCTGCTTCATCTCGACGAGGACGTATTGCAGCCGTATAACACTTATGCTGTGTACTTTCTGCTGAATCTGGTTCTGGATCACGGGGCAGCGTTGAGCATGGTGGAGGGCTTTTCTGTGGTCAAAGAGGGAGGAAGTACAACCAGTTTTTCGCTGAGTCTGATAGCGTTGTTGGGAGCTGATGTGGATGAAAGCCTGAAAATGCCCGCAGCCAGTCTCTTAGAAGAGCTCGGGTGTGTTTCGCCTTCCAAAAACTGGAACAGAGACACTCTGATGGCTCTAGCAAAGTGCATGGAGAAGAGCGACGACCTGGCTGACGAGATCACGGCTACAGTCCAGCAAGTCAGCAGACTGGACATCGACCTTGGAAACGATAGAGAGATAGTCAGGGTGCTTGTGGGAGTGGTGAGAAGAGGCGAGGGAAAGAGCTGGATGACCGCAGTGTATAACTCTGCGATGAACGTTTCTGCGAATGCGTCCAGTTTGAACGACGATCTTGGGTTCTACATTGCACTTCTGAAGGACTGCGAGTCTGCAGGGGCTAAATCTCTTGCTATGATTGTTCTTGGGAACTATGTGGTTGGCGAGTCCCAGAGAAACCGACTTCTTGGTGAACTGAACACTAGCCCTGGATGGCTGTCCAACATGATGAGCTCTCTGGTAGAGTTCAGCGAGACAGGGAATGAGCTGTATCTGCAAGCGATCTACCTGCTGAACAAACTGATAATGGACGAAGAGGTCGTGAGGCAGTTCTGCCAAGGTGGTTTCTTCGAGTCGTATAAGATGATTATTGGGCGTCTGGAAGGGCAGTCAGTGGCCAGCGCTGTTTGCGCACTGAACCTGGCTTTTTTGGTCAAGTTTCTGGGCAGTATTGAACAGAATAAGGTGGGAGTGGACGTGCCTTTTGTAAACGAGGTACAATTGTTCATCACGCTTTTGAAAAGCCGGTGTCTGATTGACGGGCAGTGCCAGAAACAGGTGGAGCTTGCTGGGTTCAAGTTGCTAACTCTGTGCGGGCCCAAGGCCCCAGATCTGGTCGCAGAAATGGCAGAGCTGGTGTTTGTGTATCCCAGTGCAGGGGAGACAGACAGCATCGACCTGGACTACATGCTAGAGAAAATTCGAGCTTTCGGGGTGGCTTTGCGGATCTGTGGCGATGTGGGAGGCACAAGCTGGTTGGAGAAAACTCTGCTTGAGTTCCGGGATGTGTATGAGGTGCTCAGGAAGCAGGATGCACAAGCCGAAGGGATGAGTTTCCAGCACCGGGCCGTTAGCAACAACATTCGGTACGTGTGCGGGGTGGTGGCGCAGCTGGGACTGGGGGGACGTGTGGCGGGTGTTTGTGAGACGGTGCTGGCATAGGGCAGAAAGAATCTAGTGTGTCTGCTCTTGCTTATATGTGTATAAAATATATATATATGTTTGTGTATAAAGCCAAGTTCAAAGCATGAATGAAGTTATAGTCTAGTTGTGCTTTTTCTCAGAGAGGTTTTCCTTCAGGGCCACCTCTGCCAAAATGCCGTGCCATATCAGCTGGTACTGATCCTGGTTTCCGGACATCCACGTGGAAAGCAGCTGGTTGTAGAGGATAAAGTAGTAGATTCCGAGACCTGTGAAAATGTGCCACCAGCCGTGGAATTCGGTGAGCACTCCTAGGGGAAGTCCAAGAGAGTTTCGACGCAGGTCGATCAGCGTCGAGCACAGGAGAAAGTCGAGGTTCCATATAACGAAGCCAAACAGGAACAGAGAGAACGCCAGAGCTAGCAAGTAGTACAGAGTTCTGCGGACGCTGGCATCCGTGACAATGTCACGTGTGGTCCTGATCGTCTTGAAAATGAGGCCAAAGTTGAGCAGCGCATAAAACGCTTGGTGAACCTCGGGGTTTCTCCACCAGAATGTATAGATGTAAGTGAATAGGCCGGTGACTGCGGCCGTTCCGAATCGCCAGGCGTGCTTGGCGAAAGGCTTCTGTTTCCAGCTGAAAAGGTACCCAAAGGGAAGAGCTGTGACGTACACCATGGGCAACTCATCCATTAGCTGTGACTCGTAAAGCAGGGTCATGTGGAACAGAAAAGACCCCACCCCCACGGAAGCAAATCCGATCGAGATGAATATGTATAAGGGACCGAACTTGTTCCTCACAGTTGACACCAGATGGTGCAGGGCTAGGGCCACAAACACGACGTTGGTGAAGCTGTTGATTGTCTCTGCTATATAGGGCGAGAGCACATAGTTTTCCTCGCACCAGTCTATGGTGGAGGTGACGGGACCCCAGAATCCCACAGTGTTGGGTGGGTGGGGCTCAGGATAGCTGAAGAGAGCCATGTTCTGTGTGGGGCAGAGCGGAGCCCTCAAAGACGGGGAATTGCCTGTGGTAGTTCGCTGTGAATGAGGTGAGGAGTGTGTCTGAGTTGCGTTCGTTTTAGCGCGGCACATGAGCGGCATCGGGAGGTTGGGAGGATTTTTTTGGGCGAGTCCATCGACGCGTCGAGCATAAGGAAGGGGCTGCGGGACCTTAGCTAGCTAGCCAGCTATCTTATCGGTGGAATATATTATCCTCTAGGCCAGACTCATTTATTGCGGCGCTTTGGAGCTGTTCTCCTGGCCCGTCTCCCCTTGGTCAGCTTCTTGGGTTTCTCACACAGGAACGGTACGCGGGTGCCGCCGTTCTGCACGAGCCGAACCTCGAATGGGATGCCACACTTCCACACGAGCTCGTACTCGCCTGCCCTTCCATGGTACCAAATGCTGAGAATTTGGTTGTACAGAATGAAGTGGAAAATCCCAAACGACGTCAAAATATGCCACCATCCGTGGCCCTCCAGCAGCAGCGCGCCCAGGGGCAGGCCTAGCAGCCGCCGCAAGTAGATCAACTGCGTGCAGTAGAGGGTGTCAAGGTTCCACACCAAGAACCCGAACAGAAATTCAAACAGTGCCAGGTACACCAGTTTCAGCAGGAAGCGTCGGCTCTTCTGTTCAGTCACGTATCTGTTCACCAGGATGATTGAGCGCACTATGATGCAGACGTTGAGTATTGCGTAAGACACCTGATGCAGCTCCGGGTTCTTGTACACAGAACAGTAGATATAAGTTAGTAGACCCACAACCAGTGTAGTTGCTGCGTACACTGACCACCGAGCAACTCTCGAGCTCAGCTCCAGGCTGAAGATGTATGCAAACGGGAAAGCAGTCACGTATATCATGGGCAGCTCATCCAGTAGCTGGAACTCGTACCTGAGAGTCATGTGAAATAGCCATGACCCTATTCCCACAACGCACATTCCAATAGCAACAAATATAAATACTAGTCCATGCTGGTTTCTGATTGCAGAATATAGCTGGTAGAGTGACAGGAAGTAGAACGATACATTTGTAGTGGCGTTGACAATCTCTGCAAAATAGGGTGAGACAACATAGTTCTCCTCGCACCAGTCGATAGTAGAAGTGACTGGGCCCCAGAACCCAGTTTCTGCTTTCGGAGATCCGTACTCTACCACAGCAAGCAAGTCCCGTACATTTTTCAGCCAAGCCATTGCAGGAAAAAACGTATCACCGTTGCACCTTGTATCGCGGGAAGATGGGAACAAGGGTTCAGCTGTTTGTAAAGAGGGGTTCCCGTGAGCTTAGCAATCTTTGCACGGATCAGATAATAATCTTATAGTGGGTGCAGCTGAATACGTAAAAAAACCAACCCACAGCTCGATTCAGCGCGTCGATCGACTCACCTTAGTTTTCTCAAATATATATGTAGATATCAGTAATTCTTTTTCCCATTCATTACTGCTTTTCTGTCTCCTAGAACAAACAAAGATAGAAGGAAGCGCTAAATGGTGGGTTCCACAACCACCTCCTCAAGAGAGGAACGGCTCATAGAGCTCAGGAAGAAGAAAAACGACGCAAAAGCTCAGAACGAAAAGGAGGTGCGAATCGAGTACGCAAAAAGTCGAACTCATCAGAAGATTACCGATATCGCGAAGCTAGAATCAAGCAGAAAGAAAGCGCAACAAGAACAGGAGAAAGCGGATTTGGAGGCTGAGGGAGTCAACTATGATCGACTACTAAACCTCAACTACACAATAGAAGACGACGAGCGCTGGAACGCAAGGAACGACCAATCCCAATCGAGGTCTGAGCCATATCAGGACTATACTCAGCTGGCTGAGCACACTTACCGTAAGAGACTCAAGGATTTTGCCCCTGTATCGGATGAGGCTTACACAGAACACAAGAAGATGTATAGTCACCTTCAAAGTCAGGGCCTGTCGGAAGAGGCGATTATCTCAAAGCTGACAGACTCTACAAAATTACACGACATGATCAAGCTCCAGCATAATCGGGATGCTGTTCACCTAAAAAGACGCAAGATAGCCACTGCAAGCAAGAATTCGAGTACAGGTTTCATTAACGATAAGAACAAGCAGTTCAACGACAAGTTAAGTCGGCATTACGATCCGCACCTGAGCGGGCTGCAAGACCGTTAAAGAAAAAGTGAGACTGAGATTTATATGTATCAGTTTGATAGTTGATTCGATAGTGAACTCTGGTGTAGGGATGTATATAGACCAAATTGGGTTACCCGGTCAAAACTTGTTAGGTGTCGAAAAAATTCGCTGAGTGCTCTTTGAATTCTATTTAGCAGAGAGGATATGTAGAAAGTCCAAAAGACACCGTATCAAGTCAATTGGTCTCCTCTTGAAGGCACCGGGCTAGTTCTGGAGACGCTTATCGGCCAAACCGAGATTTAAAGTTCCTTTTTGCGAAGAACTCGAGTTTCAGGCTCTTTAGGCACTTCATATAGCGATATTTTGCTATCAATATCAGTTTTTATCGTACCTTCTAAACGGTGACGGACATGTCTGAAGAGGAGGAACGCGAGACTTTAGATCCGGCGAAGCTGATCGAGAGTTCCGCAGAGCAGGACGACGATTTGGAAGAACGCGAGGATGTCGAATCTGGTGAAGAAGACTCCTCCGACGAGGATGAAGACGAGGATGAAGATGAAGAGGCCCTTCGTAAAGTAAGGGAAGGGTTTATAGTCGATGACGAGGATGGAGAGGAGGAGAATGGCTCTTCGAGACGAAAGAAACACAAAAAGCGGAGAAGAGGGTCATCGCAACAAGTAGACGACAACGAAGAGCTTGACGAGGATGATCTCGAGCTCCTGAGAGAAAATGCCGGTAAGCTACCTTCTCATTTGGCCGAGAAAAGCAAATTCAAACGTCTCAAGAAAGGAACTGATGAGGCTGACTCAGAAAATCAGAAAGGACTTGCGGAGATGTTCTCTGATGAGGAGAGTGTTGGGTCAGGCGCAGATTCAGGACAGTCTGGGGATGACGAAGATGACCTTTTGGAGACATCAAGAAAGATGCAGAAACAACGACAACAGGATATTGTTGGTGAGTTTGATGATTTCATTGAAGAGGACGAATTTTCCGAAGATGAAGAAGACCGTGATGAGCGCTTAGCCCGAATGAGATCCGCCAAGGCAAAGCAGAATAACTTTGCCATACATTCACAATTCGACCAAGAGAGACTCGATGAACTTTATGAGATCTTTGGGGACGGCGACGAATATGCATGGGCCCTAGAGGCAGAGGGCCTTGAAGGAGATCAGTTGGATGAGAACAATGTGGATGAGGAGGGTATTCCTGCTATCAAATCAAAAGCTGATGCACAGGGTCTTGATGACGTGTTCGAATACGAGGAGCTCAAAGAGCACCTGCTGACGGATAGAGATCAAGAGATCAGAGTTATTGATATTCCTGAGCGGTTCCAAGCCCTTCGTGAGGGGATAAGTAACTATGACCTTGATGACGACCAATTCCAGCTGAAACAACAATGGATTGCGGACACTTTATTCGGAGAAAAAGCCCCGACATTTCAGGGCAAAGAGTCTTTGATAGACCCTTTCAGAAAAGCTGTTTCTCAGGTAGTTTATTTCATTTCCAGGGATAACCTAGAGGTTCCTTCGATTTGGAATTGCAGAAAGGATTACACACTTCATACATATCGTGAAGAGGATCAATTGAGAGTTCAAAAATTGTTGAACGAAAGCGACCTGTGGAGGATAGTACAGTTGGACATTGATTACCACGCGTTTTTGACGAAGAAGAATAATATAGAAAAGATGTTCAAAGCGATCGATAAGGTGGATATTCTTTATGACGAGTTCATTGCAAATGCTAAATCCATAATAGAGCTACAAGATTTGCAGGAGTACATCTCCTTCACCTACAGTGGTGAACTGAGAGCATTGCATTCGAATAGTTCAGCAACGGAAGGAAAGCAAAAAGCTCACTACAAATATTCTACGTTTGAAAGAATCAAACAGGATAAAGTATACTCTGTCATCGAAAAAATGGGAATTGATTCCGAAAAATTCGGAGAAAACGTCAGCACAAGCAATAAAATATATTTAACTGAGGATTTTGATGATAAGCCCGATGTTTTGATTGAGCAGATTATCAAAGATGGGTCTTATTTCCAGTCACAGGAACGTGCTCTATTTGCAGTCAAGGACTTCTTCTCCGAACAACTGGCACATAATCCCAAGCTGAGATCCCACCTCAGATTCGCATTCCAAAATTATGCAAATATTGATGTGGAACTGACTGAAAAAGGTAGAGTCCAGATAAGTGACAACTCACCTTATGCTGAGTTCAAGTATGCGATCAATCGCCCAACGGAATCGTTCAAGTATAATCCAACGCTATTTTTGAAAATGCTTGAGGCTGAGTCAATAGGATATGTCAAATTGAAGATTGGTTTGAAACATGCCTTTGAGAGTTTTGCGAACCATTTATTCTCACTGTTATCATCGGACGGGACTTCGGATATCAGTAATTCGTGGAATCAGCTGCGTAGGGATTGTTTGGATCTAGCCCTGAAGAAGATTGTACCTTCCATTACATCAGATGTCAAAGAGAAAATTAGGAGAAATAGTGAGAATGCTTTGTTTTTCGAAATAAGAGAGAAGTTTTTAGACAAGGTTGATCAGGCACCTTATCATCCCATTCCAAACGCGAAAGGTACTGTCCCGAAGGTACTTGCGCTATCGAATGGAGATGGAAAGAGGGACTCAGCTGTTATTGCTATAACCATGGACTATGATGGTTCCATTATTGAGCACGTCAAGTTTGAGGAAAACTACAGACATCCAGAGTTTGAACAGCAGCTCGTTGGATTAATAAGCCGATTCAAGCCCGAAGTGGTAGCCATTTCCAGCTATAATGTTGAGGTATCAAATCTCTTCAAGCGAGTTGAAGAGATTATTCGAACACAAATCATAAATGTTGAGGTGGATGAGTATGAGGGTGAACCTATTCTTTTACCAGTGATCTATGTTCCTAATGAGACGGCAAGACTTTTTGAACATTCTGATAGAGCTGAGCAGGAGTTTAGTGACAAACCAGTTGTTGCCAAATTTTGTATTGGTATTGCAAGATATGTTCAAAGTCCTTTATTGGAGTATATGGCTTTGGGTGAGACGGTCACTTCCATTTCTATCCATGAAAACCAGCATTTACTTCCTGAATCCAAAATCAAGGAGGCTGTTGATTCTATTTTTGTTGATGTTGGTTGTCTCGTTGGAATTAAAATCAACGATGCCGTCAGATCGCCGTATTATGCAATTATGCTTCAATACATTGGTGGACTTGGACCGAGAAAAGCGGGAAGTTTGATCAAGGGCATTGAATCCAACGGAGGTGCTCTCATTAGAAGAGAGGATCTGATCGTTAAAGGATTGACAACCAAGACTGTTTTCTTAAACTGTGCGCCATTTATTGAGCTTGCCGCTCCCGAGAGGCCTGATAAGGAAGTGGAGCTGTTGGATGCCACTAGAATACATCCCGAGGACTATGAACTTGCTAGAAAAATGGCTAGTGATGCTTTGGATTTGACAGAGGAAGAACGACAAGAGACGGAGCAAGACATAGGAGGAGTCGTTGGAAAGCTTTACGAAGAAGGAGTAGAGAAGCTGGACGATCTTCTTCTGGAAGGATATGCTGATCAATTGGAAGAGCATGGTCACAGAAAGCGGGCTACACTTGAAATGATCAAGGAAGAGTTGCAAAATAACTATGAGGAGCTGAGAAAATCGTTCCATATCCTGACTGAGGAGGAAGTTTTCCGGATGTTGACTGGAGAGAGCAAGGAGAGTTTCCAAAGAGGCATTTTGATTTCTGTGATTCTTCAAAGAATCGACAATCGGTTTGTACTTGCTGTGACACAGTCTGGGATCTCTTGTAATATATCGCGGTCAAATGCTGTTGCATACGGTGATTCTACTAATCTGATGGCCAAGTTCCAAGTTGGACAAGCCGTCCAGGCTGTGGTTCAGTCTGTTGATTACGCCAGTTTCAAGTCTGAGCTATCTCTGTTGAAGGAAGACATCTCTCGAGCAGGATCCACCAAAATAATTGAGAAGGTACAGGGTTTATGGGACTTTGATGCGGAGGAAGCGGACAGCCAGAAGGAACACGAGAAAGAGAACAAGGACAACAGAATGAAGAGGTTCCTGAAGCACCCATTTTTCCACAACTTTGATGGAAGACAAGCAGAGGACTATCTTGCGTCTAGATCCAACGGGGAGTTTGTAATTAGACCTTCTTCGAAAGGAATTGATCACCTCACGATCACGTGGAAGATTGAGAATCAACTTTTCCAACATATTGACGTGCTTGAACTGGACAAGCCGAACGAGTTCACTGTGGGCCGGACTCTGCAAGTTGGAGAGTTCAGATATCACGATCTGGACGAGCTGATTGTTTCGCACATCAACAATATGCATCTGAAAGTGGAGGAGATAAAGAATCACGAGAAGTTCAAGAGCGAACCGCTGAACGAGACCAAGGAGTGGCTGATTAGGTATTCCAAGGCTAACAAGAACCGGTCATGTTATTGTTTCTGTTTCAACCACAAGGCGCCGGGATGGTTTTTCCTGCTGTTCAAGCTGAATGAGAAGAACGATAAAGTGTACACATGGAACATCAAGATACAGCCGAACGGATACCAGCTTCACGGAAATCTGTATCCAGATATGGTTCATCTTTGTAACGGATTCAAGAAGCTGCTCCAGAACCAGATGAGCCATGCAAAGAACGGATACACTAGTTATGGTCGGTATTAGTGGTTTCCGGTCTCGCTCTGGAGGGCTCGGTTGGCCCAGTTGGGACACCGCGAAGTTTATATTTGATCTAACGAACTAAATGAAATATTTCACAAGCCATTAAAATCACCCACCCTCCAAACTAACAAAGAAACTGAAATAATAATATACATCTTTTGAGAGGGCAAAAAGTAACGGAGCTGAGCTGTCAGAACATTAGCGTACAGAGTAGTGTGGCCTGCTCAAGTAAGCATTAGAAGTACTCGTGCTGATATAGCCAGGACAAATCGACCCCACGGAACGATACAATGGCTCCGCGATGGGTGGATGTGGCTGCGAAGTTGGTCACGATTGCGACTATTGTGCTCAACATATACATATACACATACCCTAGCTTCAACAAGGACCAGTGCTCTTGGAAGCACTCGACAAGTAGTGGCGGGACCAAGTTGAGCGGTTTTGAGCAGAAGCTGGTTCAATTGCCGTATCTGGGTGACGTTTATGAGACCCTCTTTGTTAAAGAGGATCCGACTCTGATTCCCGCAATACCGGATATCAGACTGTTGGCAGTAGGAGACCCGCAAATCAACGGGAACTGGCCGATCACTCCGTACATCAAGCGGCTAGATAACTACGGAAACGACTATTACTTAGGGCATATTTACGATGTGATGAAGAGGAGATTGAGACCCACCCATGTTGTCGGTCTGGGAGATCTTTTCTCTTCGCAGTGGATAGCAGATTCTGAGTTCTACAACCGGACGAGACGGTACATGACGCGGCTTTTTCCGCGGCCGATCGAGCAGACTTTTGCTGAGCTGGACTTCATAGCTCGTCACGAGGACGTTGATTGGGTAGGGGACTACAGCTGGTTCAACGAGAAGCTGAGTGAAGGGTTGTTTCAGGATCCTCGATATTACCACTATGAGAATGTTCGAGACTGGACCAGTGCGAACATGAGCAGCGAACCTCTGTTCATCAATATCACCGGAAACCACGACGTCGGCTACGGAGACACGACGTACCAACACATGTGTCGGTGGAGAAAGTTGTTTGGGAAGGAGAACTACTGGATAGAGTATGACAATGACACAGATCATCCGTGGCGTATAGTGGTGCTGAACTCTCTCGCACTGGACGGCCCTTTACTGCAGCCCGAGTTTCTGAACTATACATGGCAGTTCGTCGATACACTGCAGAAGCACGATTACCACGGAGCCACTATTCTCCTCACCCATATCCCCATGTATAAAAGAGAGGGGCTTTGTATGGATGGGCCAAAAGTGGAGTACTACGATGAGACTAACTGCCATGAAGGAGGAGAGTACCGGATTGGTCTTTTGAAGTCAGAAAACCATCTTCAGTTCAACACTTCGCAGGCGGTTCTGAACGCGGTTTTCAAGGACGACAGTCCGGGAATCATTGTCACGGGACACGATCATGAGGGATGTGTCAACCACTATAACTACAACGAGTCTATTGGACTATGGGAGGCTTCGAAAAGCATTGACTCTCCTAAACACATCGAGGAGTTCACTGTGCGGTCTATCATGGGGGACTTCGGAGGAAATACCGGTCTGATCACTGGCCGCTTTGATACAGATACTGTCCAATGGCAATTCTCATACTCTGTTTGTCCATTTGTTGTGCAGCACGTATGGTGGGCGTCCAAAGTGGGTGTAGTTCTGTCTGTTATACTCACCTCTATAAACTACCTTTTCTAGGTAGGCTCTGCGGCTGAGATACTTTTTTTTTTTTTTCACCAACGTATATAAGAAAGCTAAAATGCCTCTGAAAACTTTGTTTGGCTGGTTCATAGATTCCTCTCTTCTTTTTCCTATCGAAAGTTACCCCCTGGACACTGAACAGCTGGCAGCAAATCGACCGAGAGTGATGTGGCATAGCTGCATCGGACTTCTCGGTAGACAACTCCGGCTCTGGAAACCGCAGCAACGCGCGGTCGCTTATTCATTTAAGGACTGTTTGTGTCGTTGCTGAGGCTTTTTCCAGAGCCAGAGATCGGTCTGTTGCTACGGTGAACAGGGTAGACAAACGGCTGGTCTCAAGAATGTGCTATCTAGAACAGAACAATAGCGGATCCCGTAAGACCACTACATTACTTAGCTTATGTAATTCAGTAGTAGACGTAGTGTGAGTGAGTGGTAGCCAGTAGTTCGACATCCGTACACGGGAAAGTTTCTTATGCTCTTTCGAGTGGTGCGAGGTGTCGCTATATTCTATATTTGCAAAACACAAACATGTATACAGCTTTAGTCCCAAAAATGGAGAGAGGATATCAGTATTTCTGCTGTCCGAGCGTGGAGTCTTTTTGTGGGTCAAAGAGAGCTATTTAACGGCTACGACTTGTTGTCCATACTTCGACAGAGCTTTTCCACACATAACCCACCAGGCAGTGACTACCTCTTTACAACAAATAGAGAACCCGCTGTTCTGTTGACTTCTACAGAGGGAAATCATTGCAGATCCATCCAGTCATCAAGATCAGAATCCCATATAAGGAGACTATCCGCCAATCCATTTTCCAGCTACCAGAAGCCTCAGTTCTGGAAAGAAGATTCCATGTTTGCCAGAAGAAAGAAAGAACCTGCTTCGCCGCTCCCGCGATTGCTAGAGCTGTACAATGAGATAGCCAATACCTCGCTAGCAAACCTATCTTACGAGCAGAACAACCGGTCTTCTGATGCGCTAGCAGGATGGAGATCGTTGCACATGTCTGCAAAGACCAAAATCGAAGACTTGGAGCGTTCGATAACAGGTATACACATGTCTGATGAGGAGTCGTACATTCTAGACGAAATCAGGATTCTTCAGGCCCAGGGGAAGGAACATCTGGAGCGTTTGGAGGCAAAGCTGGAATCAGCAGGCTCCAGAACAGTGCGACCAGCTCCATCACATACGGCACCGACTAGACCCTCGCCTCCTGCTTCTGGTGCTACCTCCAGCAAGCTGAATGTCCCAACTTTAAGATCCAACAACATTGTTGCGATGAATACAAAGAAGCCTCCTGTCAGACCCATGAAGAAGTCACTCAGACCCACAAATCAGAGTAATAGTGCTATCTCGGTGTCGCATGGAGCAGGCCAACAGAGCGCAAAACAGGCTGCTAATCTTATATGGCCGCAGTCGTCCAGTAGAGGTTCGTCTTCTCGCGAGAGTCTGTTTCAGGATTTCGACAGCTGCCCAGAGGATAATAACAGAGACTTCTACAAAAATGAGACTCTGAAACAGCTGCAGCAATCCGGAAACGCATCCAGGACCCACCGAATGCATAAGAGCGTGGAAAACCTGATAGATTTAGATGATCACTTTCCAGAATTGGACCTCAATCCTAAGCCTGCTCCTTCCAAAACCCCAAAGGTGGCTGCTAAAACATCCGCTGACCGTGCAAAGACTGCTCTGAAGATTTCGGCTGCTGTCAAGCTGTCGCACCCAGGCACATCCTCTACAAGGCACACCAACAGAAGCAATAGTGTTTCTCCGACTAGACATGCTGCCAAACCTGCTTCCTTGTCTCTACCCAGACAACAATCCAGGAGGCCGCAGTCACCTGCATCGGTCTCACGACAATCTGAGCGCTCTGCTACTCCTTCTGGAAAGCCGGATGTCAAGCAGCCTCGCAGCAAGAGCGCTAGCTCAATCACTCTGTCAAACAATCCACCGAAAGAGTTGGCTGACAATTCGACCAAGGACACGGAAACACTCGATAGTGACAATTCTGTTGAGGAAACGGAAGACCGCCTGATCTCCTCCATGCGAGGTGTTGATCCTATTGCTGCAAAGCAAATTCTTAACGAGATTGTCATACATGGAGATGAAGTCCACTGGGAAGATATTGCAGGACTCGAGGTCGCAAAAGATTCACTGAAAGAAACTGTTGTGTACCCGTTTTTGAGACCGGATCTCTTCAGTGGACTGAGAGAACCCGCTAGGGGAATGCTACTTTTTGGTCCACCTGGAACAGGGAAAACTATGCTTGCTAGAGCTGTTGCTACAGAATCTAAATCAACATTCTTCTCTATATCTGCGTCGTCACTCACATCTAAATACCTGGGGGAATCAGAAAAGCTGGTGCGAGCTCTTTTCCAGCTGGCCAAAAAGTTGGCTCCCTCGATCATATTTGTTGATGAGATTGACTCTCTATTAGGGAGTAGAAATACTGATGGGGAAAATGAATCATCTAGGAGAATTAAGAACGAATTTCTAGTCCAGTGGTCGGATTTAACAAAAGCAGCAGCTGGTCGAGATCATGGAGAAGATCTCCAGAGAGTACTTGTGCTGGCTGCCACAAATTTGCCCTGGGCTATAGATGAAGCTGCTAGACGAAGATTTGTTAAGCGGCAGTATATTCCGTTACCAGAAGAAGGCACTCGAGAGATACAGCTGAGAAGACTGCTTTCTCATCAGAAGCACACGTTATCTGAGGGAGATTTTGAGGAGCTTGTGCAATTGACTGATACTTTTTCTGGATCGGATATCACCGCTTTAGCTAAAGATGCTGCTATGGGTCCGTTAAGGGAGCTTGGAGACAAATTACTGTTAACCACGAAAAGTGAAATCCGACCGCTCTGCCTGCGAGATTTTGTCAGTTCTCTAAAGTATATCAGGCCGAGTGTCTCTAGGGAAGGATTATCGGAGTATGAAGAATGGGCTAAAGTATTTGGCTCTTCAGGGGTGTGATGTGTGACTATGACTTTTATCTCAACTTTGAGAAGATACCTTTCTTCTCCCCAGAAGATCTAGTATCTGGAAGCTTCTCATCATGACCAGATATTGGAGAGCTTTTATCTGCATCTGCAGATCCTGTGCGCGAATTGGAAACGGAATTTGCTGCTTTTCTAAGGTCTTTAGCCTTAACTTGTTTAGCTTCTCTCATAAGTTCTTCAAACATCTGGATCTCGTTGTCATCATCGGGATCCCGTTTGGCATCAAGGAACAACTGCCCCATCATTATAAGAATTCCAGCCCTGATTTTTCTTTCCGCTGAGTCTACTGTCTTGTCGTTTAGTACTTTAGAGCAAACATGATTGAGAGTGGACTCCATTTCGAACTTTGAAGATACCCATGCAACGGAGATGAACTTGCCTGTCATGGTTCTTTCAATTCTTGCCTTCTCGTACTCGTCTAACTCACCTGCAGCATCATCGACGTGCAGACGCTCCATGGCTTCAACGGCAGACTGGGCCTCTGTTGCGGAAGACACCATAGACCACATGTTTTTCATGGTACTGTGACTCTGTTTGAGTGATGATGACATCTTGTGGAACCTTCCGAGAACAGCCTTCTGCGATTTTAGGAACGCACGTCCTTTGAAGACATACACTTTACCTATCAGATGGCAGATATCCACACCAAAGGACTCGATTTTGAGCGATTCAATCTCCTTGTTGACCCCGGCCTTGAACTTTTCCAGCTCCTCGTTCGTGAGGCGTCCGCTCTCAGAGAGTTTCACTAGTGGGGAGATCTTCTCTATCAGCCTGGCAGCCAGCTCTTCCACCTTCTTTGCCTCCTCTTCCTGTCGTTGCTTCATCTTCTCATAGTCATGCCGAGGCTTCTTGTGTTCTTTCGTCTTGGCGCCTCCGTGGATCGAGACCTCCTTACTCTCGGAGAGTCCGCCTTCCTCTCCATCCTCACTAGTTCCTGCTTCTTTCTCGTCAAACAGAGCCGTCAACAACGTGAGCTTCCCTATGTATGGCTCGAACCCTTCACCCCCAAACATCATGGAGAACAGCTCTCGAGGCCCCATTTCGTCGAGACCCGCGCCCACTCTTCCGAGCTCGTCTCTTCCAACCTCGTCATAAAGTGACCTCTTCTCCTTGTCGCTCAAGACCTGATACGCCTCAGAGATCTGTTGGAATTTAGCCTCCGCTTCTTTATCGTCGGGATTCTTATCCGGATGATACTTGAGGGCCATTTTCCGATACGCCTTTTTGATCTTGATCTCGTCGGCGTCTATCGGAATTTCTAGCAGATCATAGTAGAACGTATCCTTGACTGTTCTGGACATCTTGAAGTTATGGTGTTCTCCCTGAGATGTTGAGGGCGATTCCATTGTCATATAAAGTTGCAAGCCAATTGTTATTTTTTTTCTAGCTTTGTTTTTTTTTTTAAACAGATCATAACTCTCATTATTAGTGCTGGTAATGAAGAAGTAAAGGTCTCAGATCCCGTGTAAGGATTTTCAGACCGCGATTACATAAGCGATAGGTCGTCGCTAGACGGCATTGCGATACTACGAAGCATGTCAGTTTCTGCGTGTGCCGATGGATCTGTAACAACTGTGTGTCACCGATCACCGGTCCAAGCTGCCACCAGAACGAGCCCATACTCCAAAGTTACCCGGAAAACTGGATTACGTAGGCAGCTATATGTATCGTGAAGAAATCCTTCTGTGCCTTTTTTCGCTTACAAAACACAACGTCATGGCTCTCTTCTGCTACAGCTCAAACCCTCCTCAGCCTCCTTTGTTATCGCGGAATGTACCGGTGGCAAATGGTCCAGCCCTCATCGTGGGTACTGGTGCAACGATGTTGTGTACGACAGATGAGTGCGGTCAATCGCCGAGCTAGGAGAGTGGCTGGAGCGAGTCAACCAACTCTTGAAGATGTAAGTAGCAATGCAATAGAACACACCAGGGGAGTTTCAGCTAACACTGATATTAGTTCCTGCTTCGGGGCCAAACACTGAAGATGTACCGGGACATGGTGCGTGCTCTTTATAGTGAGTATCAAAAGGCAGATAGACACAGGCCCTGTTTACTAACGTTGGCAGCAGAGATCGCTGATCTTGAGCTGAGGGGAGAATTGATCTCATACATCAAGGCGGAGTTTCGAGGGTCCAGCCATGTGACAGATCCCGATATAAGGCGGTCACTTCTTACAGGAGCCGCGCGGCAATTCAAGAGCGTCAGCAGCAACTTGGGTCTTTCTCTACCGGGGATAAAGTTCTAGTAGTTGGAGATAAAAGTATATACAATAATCGCAAAAACCAGGTTGCGGCACTAACGCTTAACCCAGGCAGGCATCTTTCTAGCCTTTCTCTTACCGGGCTTCTTTCTCTCGACAACGCGGTGGTCTCTGGTGAGACATCCTGCGCTGAACAGCCGCTTTCTGAGTAACGGGTTGTGAATTGTCAGTGCTCTGGCGATCCCTAGTCGAATCGCGTCTGCCTGGCCCGTGGAGCCCCCGCCTCTAGAGACTGCAAAGATGTTGTAGCTATTTCCAGCATCCACCACCTGTATAGGATACAGTATACGTAACCGATCCTGCAGGTTGGGGAACACAGTCTCCAGCGGTTTACCGTTCACCAGAACGTCACCAGAGCCCCTAACCACATACACCTTGGCACTGGAGGCCTTTCTGCGGCCAATGGCAGTCGCCCTTCCTAGGGAGTCCAGTTCCTTCTGCGGCACAGCGCCCTGATCGTCCCCGCGACCGCGACGGTATTCCTGCAAACTGTCTTCGATCTCCTGGTTCCGCAGCTGCGGCTCAATTGAATCCAAACGACGCAGGATCGTCACTAGCTTGTGATACTCTGTGATTTTCAGCCGATTCCCACCCCCAATCTCCTTATAATCCTCGAACGTGAGCCACGTTTTGTTGGCCGTGTTTTTCTTGTCAAAAGGAAGCCGCGTGTACTTGTTGAGGACATCTGTCAGCTTGCTCATATGGTTTTCGTGGAAGGGGTTTCCAGCGTAAAAAGTGGCCATTGTCGGCACTAGTCTTGTCCGCTCCAGTTCTGGCACCCTGTCGCTGAATTCTGGGTCTCGGTACAGTTGAGTAGACGACGGGATGCGCACGCGCACGCGCTGTCGCTCCTTCCCTCTCGGGCCCGGTGCATCCCGGGCACGACGGCGCGACGCAGAAGCTCTCTCCCCACTGTCTGTCGTCAGTGCGGCCTCAGAGACAGAAGAGCTGGTGCTGAACGTTCTAGTCCCGTAGGCTGCCCGTGCCAGCGTCCGGAAGAAAACAAATCCCGGACCCGAAACACCCCCGGCAGTTATCCGCGTTATGCAGACCATTTCAGAGACTTCCTTCAAGTCTATAACCCACCCAAATAACACTCTCTGACCAGAGATTTCCAGCTCTTCGTTCTTCTCATGCTGGACAGGACACAGTCTTTTGAAAGTTTTTTTTGCTTTCGGTAATGGCATCCAGAAAAAGGGCGTGCGGAACACACGTACACGCTAAACATCCGACGCGTCGGAAGCGGTCGCCATCACGCGATCTGACTGCCTGTGTCGCTGAACGAGTCGTTGCTGTCGTGATCAACGGGCCCTCCACTCTCTGAGACCCCCCTGTCCAGCTGCTCACAATACTGCGTCAAAAGAGCACTCAGAGCAGGGTTCTTCCTGCTCACCATCAACAAATCTTCAGGCATAACGGTCTTTCTGCGACCATGCTTGGCAAACAGCTCTAGGTCCTCACCGACAGACGTGAGCTGCCGGTAGACGAGCTCCACTAATGCCGCGGTATATCTCTTGGTTGCAGAAATCTCAGAACCGGTTTCTAGCGATAATTGACGCGTTTCCTGCTCTACCATCTTGGATACGCAGTACCAGATACTGGCTTTCAAATGCTACAGAAATAGTATGTTAGTGATCGCTCCCATGAGGCGCGGAGAGTACATGCACTTACTGTAGCTATCTCCTTCTCTTCCTCTGTGAGGGACTTCATTATCGGGGCCAAATATATGTCTTATTATGGTGTCAGAGAGAAGCATGTTACAAGTAGCTCGGTTTCTGATCAGAAATATTTCATGCACATACAAATAATTAATTCAGACAAACTCCATTTATTAGTTATCGTTTCGTGTATCAGTTATCGTTTAGTGGCGGCCCTACACCGACTTGAGCTCCATAAGCGCACTTGCTGCAATCTCCTCGTCTGATTTGACAGCACTCCTCACAACTGCCACACCAACAGGACCGACAGAGTTTTTCCGTAGATTCTCAGCCCCCATAGCCTCCCAGTCTTCTTCGTCAGTGTAATTATCAATAGCCACACTGCTCACCTGGTCATGCATCATCACCGGACCAGAACTGGGCGAGATGTTGGTCCGTAGAAACGACTGTCGCGATACACTGGACGCATTGGAGAAGGAGACCCGAGGACGAGCACCTGGTGTATCGATGACGTCGATTGTCGCCTCGGAAAATGAGCTTCGAGGTTTGCGCGGCTTGACGATCCCCCCAAAAGATGGTCGTCTGTTCGTGACAGAGGAGCTGCGCAATTGTGCACCACCCCTATTGGTCCTCAACGGCCGTGGGCCGTGTTCCCCCTCAAAAGCAAACAAAGTCTCGTCCTCTTCATCATCCCAGGTTTTTGAGCCATCCAATCCTCTGTCCTCCTCATCCGATGAGGACGACTCAATCGCTTCGTCCAAGGAATACTCGTTCTCCTTGTAAGAGCTTTGTAGATTCCGGAGACTCTGGAGCGGCTGAAGAGTGGGCGACGTCGGAATCTTGGTACTGTGGAGATCTGTAGCAGAGTTGGTGATTGACTCTCGACGATATGCGCCCGCCAAACTGCCTACCACTCCCCCCACTAGATTGCCACTACGTTGTGGTGATGCACTTACAGGAGACCGCGTTCCAGATATTTCACCTGGTGACTCTCGCGGTGACCCTTCTTCAGGAGATCTGGTGACCCTGGCATTTGTTCCGGTAGCAGCAGCAGCGGCAGCAGCAGTCGTATTACGTAACCGAATAGCCTCATCACTAGCGCGGCGAGCTTCCCATTGGCCCCAACCAATCTTGTCAAAGACACAGCCTGTCTGAGGGTCTCCCATCTCTAGTGCAGCCATGATAAGTCGCCGTTGCTTGGACAATGACAGCGATCCAAAGGCCGGAATCTGCGCCACCAGATGACCGGTCAAATGCCGGATGGGCAAGGGACCCTCTCTCAGCAAGATCTGAGCCACACGGTTTGGAGTGATTTGGGAGGCAGCAGCAATCCCCTCAGGAGAGGAGGTCGATATTAGCACCTTATTCTCATCTGTAGCACTCGACTTGCGACGTGGTTTCCTTTTGTGCTTACTTGATGGGGGCAGTGGCGCAGCATTAGCAGCATTGAGTGGCGCAGACTCGAAGTTAGAAGAACCCAGGGCTCCTAACAAGTGCCCCCCCATGAACTTAGACACATCCAGGCCGTGGTCATTTTCCGGGGCCGGCTTTACAGCCGGGGGTGCCTGAGGTTCCACTGGAGCAGAGGCCTGAGGTGCGTGCGAAGTTTCCGCGGATACGGGGGAGGAGAACTGTCTCTTGACGGGGTCTGATGAACTCGAGCCACTAGCCATAGACTGCAACATCGTTCAGGTATCTGTTAGGCCTGTCTTGTCTAGTCAATGTGGCGTTCAGTAGGATGTGTACTGGCGTTTACTACCACCCACGCGTCTATATTTTATGAGTGTCAATAGCCAGCGGCTAATCGTAAACTCCGCCGGGCTTGTGAATTGCCTTTGAAAGTAGCCTGAGGTAGCCGGCTATATCTGAAGAGTGTTTAGATAGCCGAAATAAGTGCTCCGTTGTAGCAGACGGCTTGTTACGCTAAGGACCATATTATAATAAATGTCATTTATTTTTATAATTTGTTCTTGCCTGTGAAAAATGAAAAATATTTGGTTAATTGACCGGTTTTGTAGGTTAAGGCCGGATATGTTGTTCAGCTTGACAGAAACCGGAAACGCTAAACCGGTGTAACCTACTCATAATAGCTAGCTGTAACAAAACATATCATCACTCAATATAAACACACTCTTCAATCAGAGAGCAGGGAAATTCTCCTCAGTGTAGGCGACCTTTTGT
The DNA here is from genome assembly GCA_030559035.1 of Ogataea wickerhamii. Lineage (NCBI taxonomy): Eukaryota > Fungi > Ascomycota > Pichiomycetes > Pichiales > Pichiaceae > Ogataea > Ogataea wickerhamii. The sequence continues at coordinate 406,804 of JAKTQX010000006.1, forward strand.
GGACGACCAGCTCTCTTTACGGGAGCCGGGCGCTTTCCCTTGGCCTCAAAGTTTCTGGCAGGCTTGTTGAAAGAACGTCCAGCAGGGGTAGAGTCAGCCACAGTAACTTCAAAGTCTAGAATGTTTTTCGACTTCTTGGCCTTCTGTTTACTCTGCTTCACAGCAGTCGCCTCAAGTAGTACTTCTTTCTCCTTCACCAAAAGCTCATCGTTAGACCACTTTCCCTCTGAACCAGAGTTCGCAACTCTGGTAGGTTTGGCTGCTAACTCTCCTTGCTTCAATTGCAACTCATTGAAGTAGTCCTCAAACGACCTTAGAACAGGCTCAGGGGCACTCTCTTCGGCATCCTCTGCCAACTCAGTCTCGGCATCCACCTCTCCTTCAACCTGGGATTCTGCTTCATCGCCTAGTTTGTTCTTCTGTGACTTTGCGGTTTCTGATCTTCCCGTTCTGGATTGTCTATCGAGCTTGTTCTTCGAGGCCTGACGATTAGTGGATTTAGGTGGCTCAGCATCGCGATTCTTGTTCTTGAACTTGACACCGGCCTCATTACCTGTCACTGATGGCTTTCCGCTCTTCTTAGCCTTTGACTTATCGGCAGAAGGTGGTGGCGCATCAGTCTTCTTCGAAGAAGTGGACTTCTTCACAATCTCTTTTGGAACAGGTAGAGCTTCGGACTCTTCATCCGAAACATCGTTCCCTAAAAGCGCAAACAGATTCTGATACCCCTGTTAGTACGTCACATTTTCGGAACGTGTGTGATTTTGTGTCTTTGGAATGGCATCAAACAAATCCATCGTCCTGTTCATTTCTTCGTTACGAAATCTTTACGAGGCTGCTGAAATCATTAGACACGCTCTCAAAAACAACTAAAGGACTTACCTTGTTGTTCGACATTTCTGGCCCTAGATCGATACTTTCGAACCGTTAATCACTGGTTAAGTTCCAGTTTCCTTTTAGTTCTTGACACTTTCTCGACATAAGCTGAAAAATTTTTGTCGTCGAATATTGTCACTCTTCAAAAAAATAAATTCTTAGTCGTGCATGGTCAGAAACCAAATAGGGCTGGAGGTTAGGGGAGGAACAAAGAGGGGTCCATTATCATCACTCTGCTTTCTGCCTCTCCTTCTCAGTGCTGCTTTCAATCACGTAAATATCACCAACACGAGCCAAAAAGCCTTTCATTCCCAAACGAACATCGGCCAAGAGGTTCTTGTCAAACATTTGCATCACAAGATCGTAAACAACGGGACAGCACTTAGAAAAGTCATCTGCATCGAACTCAGAGAATACTTGTAGAAGCTCCACCACCACAGGCCGCCAGCTTTGTATGTTTCTTGACTGCTCTAGCTCATTAAGATGCACATATCGCTCGAAAATTGCAACTCCCATTGGAACCAACGTACCTGTGATACCTTCTCTGGTGGCTACCTCCACCTTCGCAGTATCGCAGTACAGTCTGAACAAAATGCTTATATACACTCCCGCGGATGATGTTTCCTGTTTCAGCAAATTCGGTAACTTGTCAATCACCCCAGCATTCCAAAGTCGCACCCTCAGATTATAGTCCTCATTAAACTCTCTTGAAAACTTGTAACTTTTGTCAAGCAGACTTGATAACTTCAGAAGATTGGCAACAGGGATGGCTTCATAAAACTCGTCCGCATCGAATAGCTCAGACAATATCTGGATCATATGCAGCTGAAGCACACATTTGATGACAATAGTCGACTTCTCTTTTGATTGCTCCAACGGCGATGAATTATTGTTATCATTCCCCTCTGTGAACGAGTTCAACGAGTCTTCGTCATCTCCGTTATCATTTTCTTGCAGACCTCCTTGCCTCGTCGAATTCCCACCTCCATTGTTCAGTGGATCTGCCTTGAATAACTCTTTGGCTGTAGTCAAATCGAACAGTTCAGCAAATGCATTATTAATCTTCTCCCAATGTGCAGAGGTGAAGTTATTCAGGTTCTGCAAAATCAACTCCTTCAAACAAGATATTCCAATCTTGGAAGTTGTTTCGTTTTGCTGACAGATACACGAAACTAACAGTTTCAAATACCCATCCATCATTCTACTCAAGGTCTCAAAGTAGTAGCCAAACAATGCAATCATATTTCTCAGCGCTTGAATCAACGTGGTGGAAAGCCATACGGAAATGTCATCCTGATTGGAACTAACTTCCCAATGCCTGCTCAAAACTCCAAATATAGGGAATAGCAGTTCTTGGCAAATCTTGTCCCAAAATTCTCCTTCAAAGTGTCCTCCATATTCAACCAAGGTATCAAACATGAAATTCAGTGCCTTGGATCTAACTTCCAGATCATCTCCAGTCATTATAACATCATGAAATCCAAAAAGAATTGGAAACCATAAAGATGGTAGCAACTCTTCGCTGCTTTGTTCTTGCATCTTCTTTGAGATATTCTTGACCAGTTTCTTCATTGACTGAAGCGCTACCAAACTTGTCTTCTGGAATTGCTCGTTTTTGGCATACTCGGTCAAACACTTTACCAGAGAATTGTACCCGTCCAATTCGAACACTTGATCAAAGTGATCCTTCACAATCATGCTCACACATGTCAATCCCTTTGCCACAAATTTTTCATTATCGTCTTTTGCAGCATTGGTCAATATCTCTAGTAGTGTAACCCAGCCTGATCTTATTAGATCTGCCTTCTTAAGCACCATGTACTGTACACAGTCCAAAACCATCTCTCTTACCTGTAGATGAGGACTATTGAGAATTATGAAGTTGAATGGCTTTAAAAACTCTTTCTGAAACTTGAAATGGGAAAGTTCTTCAATGGCGAAGAATCTCTCTGAAAGCTGTCTTAGGGAGTCAAGGGCAAAAAACGCTATTCTTGTATTCTGATGGCAGCCAAATTCATTGAATTTTTCATTCATCACATTCCACAAAGCAGACCACTGGACTCTGATCCTTCCCATGTTGTAGTAGCAAACATCGACCATCTTCTGCAGAGAAAATATTCTAGGATATTGGCTCTGTCCAGATGACTCTATCTCCTCGTGTGCAACATCGCTCAAAGCAGCAATGAAATCAAATATCCCATCACCTTCAATTTCTGAGCTTTTTGAAAACACTTTGTCAATAGCGACGTCCAAATCAGTGGAATTGATCTTCATTGTCATTTCCGCTGAAAGCTTTTGATTGAAGTGGTGTTCTAGTGTTTGTTCTGAGAGTGTCTGCTTTTTGCCGAATCCTGAAAAGAAACCTTGCGAATGAGATTTGTTATATGATCTGGCACTTTCAATAGAATTTCTATTGGCTATTCTGGCATTTATTAAATCAGGGATTGAATCAGAGTCAATTCCTTGAGAGAGTAACTTGAGACGCTCGATTTGAGAAATTGCAATCAGAACGTTTTTCCAAGACGAGTGCAAAATTGAGTTTTCCTGCACAGCAACGTCTAGCAATGTGTAAATTGCATCAATGTTCTTTTCTTTAAGCTCCTCAGGATTATTCAGATTACAGAACTGAATTAGAGCCCTGATAAACGAGGTTCTAGCATAATCCATATCAAACATCGACGAAATATGAATCGAGAGTTTTATGCCTTCCAAAAGGAGTCTAGCGGTATCTTCATCATCGTACTCCTTGAAAGGAGGAGTTAAACCAGCCAGAACGGACATCCACAAAGTATCAAGAATGGATCTCACATGCTCTGCACTATTGGTGCTATCGGCAACATGGAATACAGTCTTTGAACTTCTTTTAGCAGAACTTCGAAGTGAGCGCACAGCCTCCTCCGTCTTTGAAGACATTTCTTTGGATGCCTTCGCATAAGCTGCCTTAGCGAGGTCTCTTCCTCCGAACAGTAACGACTGCTGGTTAGGTTGAGCATTGTTTGATAAAAGGGCCGCATGCTGCTCACTTTTCAAAATTATCTCATCGTTCTGGATATCCAGATATATTTCCTCCAAAAGAGATGGATCCAGATCTTTTCCGTCATCTATCCCTCTATTGTTGTTGATAAACTCTACCAATGTCATGCGCTTTTTTACTTGGGCGGAATGCTGATCGGTATTCAGCAAGATCACTGAGTATGACAAAACATAAGCAGTATCTGCATTGGCAAAAGCAGAAGGATTGTCGTTCACGTACTTTTCAGCAAACTTCAACATGAAACGATCGATCTTTTGTGATTCTCCAGGAAGCCTGAAATGTTGTAAAAAGTACCTTAAAGCACCCAGAAAGCTCTTCTTCTTGAAGTCCATGCTATCAACAAATGCGTGCATTATTGCAATGTTCTTTTCATCACCCTCTCCCAAAAACTCGCCAATAGCTGTCATGTCCAATCCCTCTGTTGTTAACAAAAACTCAGCAATTGCGTTAGGCGAGTCTGACGAAATAAAATTGTTTTGTAGAAGCGATCTTAGTCCTTTCTTGGGAGAATAGTTGAACAGTTTTACCGCATCTAAAAAGGCAGTCTTTCTCTGCTTCAAGCTTTCGAACTGTGAAACTGACTCATCAATATTAGCATTGTTTACATCACTTCCTGTGATGCTTGTAGTAGAAGCATCTGGTGACAGCTGGTCTAGATGATTGGAACCTACAGAGCTTGAAGTGTGGGCTCTTTCTCTTTGATCACCCGCTGATCTTGATATCTCATGGTCTCCACTGGAAGACGTGGACATTGGCCTTCCACTCCACGAATTCAATGATCTCAAAAATCCCACAATACAATCGATTGATATCATCTTCAACGCGTACTCGATGGGGAAAGTAGTGGAGGCGTCAGGATTTGGAGGGTGTCCTCCCAGCTTGTTGACATTTAGTTGAGGAACATCACTTAAATCGTACGTCGCCAAGCTTCTAGTCAAGCTCTCCCTGTAACTCACCTTTTGAGCGGGTGTGGCGTCAACCCTGGTTAGTGCAAATCGAGTCAAAAATTCAACAATGGATTCACATAAATTAGGCAGCGCAGGGTCACAATCGTAATTCAAGTAAAACTCGATGACAGCCTTTGGGTCTTTGCATATTCTTTGGATGACAGCTAGAAGGTACCTCTTTTGATGTGGGGTTGAAGTTTTCATTTCGCTAACAGGAAAGTAAATCTCTTCCATGAAAACGGGAATTTCAGATTTGAACTCGCTTCTAAGCTTGTCAATTATGATCCAAAAAATCTCTAAGCAGATTTCATAAACCGGAGCCAGCTGTGAGGCAGCATTTCGAGATAGCACCAAACACAAATACTTCCTAACAGCATCAATAAGTCTCAATTTCTCGTCAGAAGCCTTATTCAAAAGAGCACATTCATTATCAATAAAACAATCAATGTGGTTTTTCAGACACCAGTGAACAATATGCAACGATAAGAGTTTTGATCTGATAACATGAGATCTCATATCTATGGATTCGTTCTCAATGGTTTTGACTGCTAAGTTGCACATGGATCTAAATACCAGGAAGGCGTCTTTTATTACTAGTTCATTTTCGTCCGTAATGGTTTCGTTGGCTGAAAACTGTACATCGTAGTCTTGAATATTGTCCTCCATCTCTTGAAGAGTCAGTTTCTGGCCTACTTGGTGATCTTCTATAGGAATCGGGCTCGCCATATTTGGCTTCTGCTCTTCAGATGGAAGAGAGATCTGTGAATTTCGCGGTTTCGAAAGATGCAGCTCTCTCAGATTTTCAAAGACAGTATTAACAATCTGTGTAAGTGTAGCTTGTGCTATTCCTTGATTGACAGGAGAGAGAGACAATAGGAATATGTTATAAATCTGTCTCAGAGCCTGTAATAGGACTTTCCCATGAATTGGCATTGCTTCATTCAAAATCGTTCCAGTGAGAACTCTGATGACCTGAAGTTCTACACGCTCATCGGTGCCCTCGCCGTCGAAACAAGAACTGATCACAAGAACAGCCGCCTCAATGAGAGGAATGTTGCTTCCATTCTGAGTTCGGCTATTATTTGCTGCCTCCAAATTTGCATCCATATCAGCGTCCGTTTTCAGATCAGGCTTCGAGCTCCTGTAGTAAACAAACAAGGGCTTGTTGAACACATTGAACGTGAAGATCTTTCCTAGACAATCAAGAGCTAGAATTTTAGCCTCCACGTTAGGCTTTTCACAAGCCAACCGAAGGGGTTCGAAAATTTGCAGTTCATCGGGAAGCTCATTTTGCTTCAGGATATTTAGGGCCTTAGAGGCAGACTCCGTCAAGTCGCGGTACTTTTTGCTTACCTCCTTTAGAGAGATTATACTCTCAAGAGATGACTTTATAAATGAAATTTTGACGGATTCGTTTATCGATGTAGCAGCAGAGGGTACTTTCAACCTTTCAGGGATATTCTTCGAAGAGGAAGGACTATTTATTTGAGGAGTCAAGGGAGCTGATGGAAGAGACCTCTCGACAGGCGCTGTGGATCCATTAGACGAAGTTGAAGCATTCTTTTCCGGCACCTCTAACGGGTCATTGATTTCAGATCCGGTAGCTTGTGGATGTATTGTGGATGTGTGAGTGATAAGATCGCCGTGCTTCGGCCCTACATTGTCATTATTGGCCGTTGTTTCCTCGTGAGCCGTACCTGACGGCCCTGATCTAGCTGGCTCGGATTGAGTTGTATCACTCATTTACCTCCCCAAAGCTGTATTAGACCAGTCAATTACAGAAACCGTATTAGATTTCGTGTTGAGTCCAATCAGATCGCCCGGTACCGAGAAATAACGAGCAAGTAAATTGAATATTTTTGCTTCCAAGACTTCTGATTTGCAACAACTGGCGGCTTTTCTATGATTGCCAAAAAGCTTGTTTAGTTAGATGTCACGCCAATTCTTCTGAGCCACTCTCAGAGGCTCTTTCACCCTTTAGTACCAACTTATTCTCTGAAGATATGGTAAATCTCCCTTTCCTTTAGTTCGCGAAAAATAATCAACGCAGTTTCTAAAGGGATAACAAACGAAAGAGGCTGTGTCTGAAAAAAAGGGCTGCTTAACCTTTCAAATCCAGGGAGTGCCCAGGGTTGTTAGCGAGAGGGGTTTCTCATGAATGTCTTCATCTCAGGGTTGTCCTTTGTCAGGGCTTAAAAGAGTTGGACAGTACGTTTCTTTTGTCATCAGTACAATGTAACTACTATAAAATTGTGTCTCATATACAGCTTCTATGAAGTAGGGAATCTTGAGTATGCGGAATACAAAATGAGGGTTCAAATGTATAGTAATGAAAAGGGAGAACTGTATACATTAGCTCACCAGCTTCTTCCTTTCACATCCTTGAGTTCATCCTTGGTGTATATATGCCCCTTTGTGAAATATCCAGAGGCGATTTTGGCATCAATCTCCACTCTCGAATCTGCAGGAAGCATCTCGTCAGGAATCTCAACTCTCTCCACGATTTCAATCCCTTGCTCAACTATGGCATCATGTTTCATGTTGCTCATGGACAGCATTCTGTCTACCCGTGTTATGCCAAGCCAGTGTAAAATGTCAGGCATCAACTCCTGGAACCTAGCGTCCTTGACACCGGCAACGCATTCAGTCCTTTCAAAATAAGCGTCTGCACTGTCTCCAGATCTCTTTCTGGCATTGTACACTAGGTATTTAGTGACTTCTCCAAGTGATCTCCCTTCCTTTCTGAAATATGCAACAACACCATTACCACCCCTTTGAGCCTCTTTGGCCGCCTCTCTAATTCCAAATATCAAATAGCATCTGCAGGAACAAATATCTGACAAAAACACATCAGATCCTGAACACTCATCATGTACTCTGAGAGAAAGTTTCTTTTCAGGATCAGGAATATCAGCTGGGTCACCAAAAATATAAACAGTGGTGCCTCCAATTGGAGGCAAGAACACTTTGATGTCAGGTCTGGTTATAAGCTCAGGATACATTCCATTAGTATCTTCGAACAGGGCTCTTCTGAGTTCTTTCTCAGTGATGCCGAGTCGCTTAGCGACACCAGGAAGGTGCCAGACTGGGTCAACAGCAATCTTAGTGACAGCCATTTCACCCTCCTCGTTCAAAACAATTTTCCCGTCAGGTTTGAGGTTACCCTTCTGTATTTCCTCCTTGATTTCAGGGATAGCAAGGATAGCCTTGGTGATGGACATAGAGGGTCTGATCTCAACCTCCTGGGTTTCGGATACGTCATGGTAGAGCCATGGTGCAAGGTGACCCAAAGGATCCAAACTTACTATCTTGCCTTCTTGACTCCACTGAGGTTGTTGTGCGAAATCAAAAACAGGCTCCGCGTTGGTGTAATCTGGAATGTGATTAGAGTCAAGCTGTCTGGTGGCCACACTGAGAGCATGGTAGATAGAGTAAGGACCTGAATGTGCTCCTATAGCGTTGTGCTTAGAGATTCCTTTGCCACGTCGTGAGCAGACGATAGGTCCACGCACAGCCGCATCTTTGTTGCCCCAGTCTAGACCAATTGGTCTAACGTCAGCTTCATCATGGTAAGTGGCTAACCGGATGGTGTCTCCAAAAATATCCGCCAGAGACTCGTTTATCGGTTTTTCTTTTGCTTCTGAAGACTTCAAGTCGTTTACTTGATCGTGTCTGAATGAGCACGTACAAGTTTCAACGTTCTTACTCATGACTGAAATAGGAGCCATATTCTACCAGGATCCAAACTAGATTAGTACAAGTTATAGTATTAGGCGCCCGAAAAGTAACTGTATATTCACAATTAATTCTTTCTATAGTTATCCAAACTCAATCACTAGTCCGATACTGGAACTAATTAATTCACGAATTTCCTGGTCATCTAGTTCCGGACTAAAAACGGCGAATCCAATACACACATTTATCTGCGAAAGGCCCCTTATTTATACCTGTTGTCGTAATGAATCCTTCCATAAACTTCTCAGTATGCAGCTGGGATCCTTCACCGGGGGACTACAAAGTCCGGCTGTGCAACGAAATCCGACGGTTTCCGTAGAAACTATTACTTATCAGACGATTGACATAACTTAAAAACAAGCGGCACAACCAGGGCTGTGCAACTTGAGATAATGCTAACACCCGTACACCATCACCCCCGCACTTTCTGTGAAATTTATTTCGTAATGGAACTTGTAAAAAAATAAGCATGTTTGTTGTTCTATAAAATTTAGCGTTCGAGGAATCTAACAGTCACTAATACTGGTGGGTATGGATGGAATCAACATGTTCAACCTTGATCATTGGTCTGTAGGTAGGCTTCCACATTTGTGATTTCACCCATTTCAGACACTCATCAAAGTCTCTCGGAACGCGGACGTTACCCCCATCTGGAGACTCTTCCTCTTCTATCTGGGCCACCCCATCCTTCAAAGCTTGAAGAATCACAGCGGTAGCAACCTTGGCAGAAGTCTCATCTATGACCTCTAATGGAGCGAGAAGTCCTGCTTTAGGATTTTTGATTGCTGGAGATCCATCGGCCAGCTGGTCAACGGCAGCAGAAATCATCGTATGAGAGATTACCTTCGATCTTGACAACACGGCTCCTAGACCGATACCTGGGAATGAGAAGCAGTTGTTGTTTTCAGAAATCACATGTCCATTCACTGGTTCAAAGGGGGATCCCGTCGCAATCATGGCGTCGCCATTGGTCCACTCCATGGCCTGGGCAGGAGTACATTCATGTAGGCGAGTTGGATTAGACAATGGGAAAATGATCGGTCTTGGGTTATGCTTATACATCTCCGTAATAACCTCTTTGTTGAATGCACCTGCCTGAGTAGAACAGCCAACAATGACAGTGGGCTTGATTTTTCTCACAACTTCGACCAAAGATTTTGTATTGACACCTTCCCACTCCTCGGCAGAGTCAGCGTAAACTCTTTGAGCGGGGGATGATTTGTCATGCATAGAGTCCAATATCAAACCTCGTCTATCGAGACAATGGATCTGGGATCTAGCCTGCTCCTCAGAAGCTCCGTGAGTTACCATGTGATTAACAATCTGATCTGCGACACCAAGACCGGCAGAACCCGCTCCATATATAATCACCTCGGAGTCAAGGAGGTCTCTGTTGGACACTTTCAAAGCAGCGGTCATAGATGCCATGACAACAGCTCCTGTCCCCTGGATGTCATCATTGAAGCAAGGTATTTGGTGTCTGTATCTCTCTAGTAAAGGTCTCGCCGTTGTTACACCGAAGTCTTCAAAGTGCAGAACTGCACTAGGGAAACGTGCCTTGAGGCATTGAATAAACTTATCGAGAAAAGCATCGTAGCTCTCTCCTCTGACTCTAGGGAAACGGTTTCCCAGGTACAGTTCATCGTTCAGCAGTCTCTCATTGTTAGTTCCGACATCTAGCACCACGGACATCACTCTGCCAGGATGTAAACCTGCACATAAGGTCATAAGAGCAGCCTTTGCAATGGTGATTCGAACACCACCAACACCCTGGTCACCAATTCCTAAAATTCCTTCACCGTCTGATACCACAATGTAATCGATGTCCTTGGCCTCCCCGAACGTAGCAAGTCGCTCGTCAATAGAATCTGGATCAGTGATGTCCAGAAAACAGCCCTCTGGTTTTCGAAATCTGTTGGAGTAAGCAGCAATGGCATCTCCCTCTGTTGGAGTATACACAATCGGAAGGAGCTCTCTGATATGCCTTCTGACCAATTCATAGAAAAGGACTTTATTCTGCTGTCTCATAGAGGTACAGAAATCATTCTTAGCCAAATTGGTTTTGAGAAAATGTAGCTGAGAATATGCTCTGTCGATCTGTTCATCCAGTGTATTGAGAGCGGGAGGAAGGAGACCAGAAAGCCCAAACGCATCGCGCTCTTCAAAAGTGAAAGCAGTCCCCTTGTTAAAGAGAGGTGAGTTTAGCAACTGGAATCCATGAAGATCACACTCGATGGGACCGTCAGCCGATAAACGCGTTGCCTTAGGAGCAGCCAACTCGGCCTGTTCTCCAACAGGGGTCTTTATGATATGCGAGTGTACGTGCGACACCTTCGAACCCGAGATCGATGAATTATAGCGCGTCCATTGTGGTCTGTCCAAAGAATGTCCCAATTGAACAATTCCTGTATACAACCTCGTTCTACACGAAATCATATTTTGATGTTAGTTGTTGGGAAGCAACTAGAATGACCCGTTCTATTTTTTAGTAGCTGGTAGCTATGTCGGCAATATGCGCCTGCTGGTGTCGTGATCTCCAAGTCTGAAGAACTCAATCAAGCCTTTCAACGCTTCTAACTGGTAGAATTCCCCCCAATCAGCTTACTCCGACCAGACGCTAGAGATTTTCTGCTCTTTATATTTCTGAATGAGTGTGAATGTTTTAAGCCGCACGTCGTACAAACTCGGAGCGCTAAGATTTTTCCTCAATAAAAACACTCAATTTTTTTCTACGGGGACACGGAGATGGTGAAAAAAAATCAGAAAACTTGGCAGTAGCCCAAGAAGCTTCAAAAAGGGCTTAAGATTAGCTTATAATCCTTAGAAATTTGTCTGGAAGCCTGCGGTTCGTGTGTGGCTATACAGTATCGGTGGGTTTACTCTGATATGGTCACAATTGACATGCCCCGTTGTTTCTGCTTCGTTCCCCTCATTTAATGTTCCCCGATTTTGTCCGATCCACACCACTCTCTCCGCCCCATGTTTGTTTTTCGACCACGCACTCTGTCCTAGTAACAAGGTGATACACCCTACCCTCTATTATGATTTTTCGCTTTACAGATGCCGAGTCACGTGCCGCCTCAGATTTTATTTACCTTTCTTCATGGCTGTGCAATCGCTTTTTTCTTGCTCCACCTTACACCCCCATGTCTCGAAACTCGCCTGCAAAACTTGATTAGATTCTATGTAGGCTCAGTTCCACCTGCTTAGCCCAACTTCCATTCACAGGATGCCCAGTGATCAGGCTCCTTGTCCACAGCCACGCAGGCTTGTGAGCATTTCAAAGGCGCTCTCAAAACTACTGCGCCATCAGGCCCTGGCAGAAAACCTACCCATAGATGATAAAGGCTTTGTGCCACTGGAAGCGATTCTGCGTCACAGACTACTCATGTCATTGAAAGCGACCCCCCAGGAGATCTTTCATTGTGTGAATGTTAATGATAAAAAAAGATTCAGAATAGTCAAGCGTTCGGGACAATCCCTAGATGAAGCTACCTCCTATGAACCTGATCAGAAGGACGGCTACCTAATTTGTGCTCTTCAGGGACACTCGATCGCGGGTGTTACTGAGTCATATGATATGATTCTTCTTAGTTCTGAATTGCTGCCCTCAATTCTTGTACACGGAACTTACAAGAGAAATCTGGATCTTATTGCAAACACCGGTGGGCTCAGCAAGATGAAAAGAAACCACATACATTTTGCAACCGGTCTTCCTGGTTGGCTTATGACCTCAAAAGAAGAAGAGTCTAGCGCTGTTCAAGGGAGCTCAGGCCACGGTATCAGCGGTTTGAGAAGAAACTGTGAGGTTCTGATATATTTGGATATTGAAAAGATTAAGAAAAGCGAACTGGTCTTCTATAGAAGCGGAAACGGGGTTCTTCTAACAGCAGGTAATTCACAAGGAATCGTGCCCACTGCTTTTTTTGAAAAGGTTACAGATTTACGAGGGAATCGACTCATTCTTGGGCATGTCAGTAATACATGAAAGTATTGACAGATAACAAGCTTTAAAACGAAGCTCGCTGTTTTCTTGAGTACATTAACATCCATAAACGAATCATTATTTACTGGACCCAGTGTCATTTCTAAACGCCAGGAGCTTCGCAAGCTCATGCGTCCCACACGCCTTTCTGAAAAACCTATGTTGCAACAGCTCATCGGTACTCGCCCGATATTTTACTTCAACACAGAGACACACGCTCAGGAAATCCATGATCTCACTGGATAAGGTCTCAGGATGCTTCAGTGTTGGTGTACCGTTTGATGCAATCAGGTAGAGTGCTTTCAGTGGTTCCTCATTGAGATATGGCGGCTCACCTTCGATCATTTCAATTGCCATGATACCAAGAGACCAAATATCAACCTTTTCATCGTACTCTTTCTGTCTAACCACCTCAGGTGCCATCCAGTAGGGAGTCCCAACCATTGTCGCACGCTTGGACTTCTCAGTTGTTAGTTTAGCGCAAAATCCGAAATCCGTAATCTTAACATGTCCTTTCGCATCAAGCAGGACGTTATCCGACTTGATGTCACGATGAATGAAGTTTTTGTCGTGAAGATGTTGTAGTCCCTTGGTTGTTTCGAAACATATCGCCGAGATTTGGTCTTCAGATATCTTTGGATTGTTATCGATCACATCTGTCAAGGATCCACCTTCCATGTACTCCATAATAACCCATAGATCAGCAGGACCATTCAGATATGCCTCAATAAAATTCACAATATTGTCATGCTGCGAATCTTTCATCACTAATATCTCATTCACTATCAGCTCCTTACGACTTTGTTTATTCAAATCAATCTGCTTGATAGCAATCTGTCTATCCTTCATCTTCAATGAGCGAGCTAAGTAGACTGACCCACTTGCACCTTGTCCGGCCTTTTCAATCACTTGAAAGTAAGGGGCAGGGTTGCAGTTTATTACTACACTTCGCAGTTTCGCCATTATCTGGGAGTCTGTTAACGTTGATATACGTTTATCCTTTGAATGTGGAACTCTAGATTTTCCTGCCATCAAAGCGTTATTAGCTTTATTCTTTGCAGAAAGAGGCATTCCATACGGGTTTTGAGGTAGTGCAGTAGTGGCCGTGGCTGCTGCAGCCAGTGCCAACTTGTTCTTTTGTGGGGGCCTCTTATTGATTGTTGGCTGATATGGATTGGGCAGCGGTGAGGATGAAGGCTTGTAACTCTTCAACTTATTTCCGTACGGATAGTGAGGTTGAGGATGATGAGGGTGATGAAACTGAGGCTGCATATGGTGATAATTCTGCGGTCCCCTTGGAGATGCTCTAGTAAGATATGACCGTTCTGATATTGGAGAAGGTGAACCCGAAATTGGAGATGATGAAGGAGATGACGATGGTTGGATTACTTTACCCTGGCCGGAGCTTCCCACTGGCGAGGATTGTCCCTTCTGGTATCCTGATGATGGGTTGACAGGAGCTGAACGGGAAGATGGGTTTTTCACAAGAGATGAGGTCATTGTAGTAACAACTTTCAAATTTGGGTGCCCCCTCTTAGATGATTGATCCAAACTAGAATTCACTGTCGTATTGCTCTTGAAGATTGGAGGATCAGGAGGTATTTGTGCAGTAGGCTTTTGAGATGATGACAAAGATGCAGAACGTAAGTGATTCTTCACGGAAGAGGGTGACGGAGCTACTGGGGCCTTTCTCATTGGAACGAATTTGGTGTTCAATTCCTTGGCTGCCGTCGGTGGTGGAGGCGGTGGCACTCTTCTTGGCTGCAAATATCCATCACTGTGAGAATTGGTCTCCGGAGCAGAATATGGTTTCGTCATATCATGGATTAGTTTGGAAGTACTCGAAGGTGTACTAAATGCGGTATTCGCAGGTTTTGCAGGGCTGAATTTGTCTGAGAATACCAGCTCAGGGCTCACCAGCTCACTATATGTATTAAGAACATCTATCACGGCTGTAGGGTCTGCGGCAACGTCCTCAGACGTTATATTCGATCCCTTCAAAAGAGCAACCCATTCTGGAGGGACGCCTGTTAGAACTCCGCTGGAAGGATCATAACCCACATGCGTTTCATGAGTGACATTGATTGGTTTTGAAAAGCCATCTTTCGGACACTTCGCGAGAATCGAATCAATCCACATATTGAGCTCCTTTTCAGCCTTGACAGTTACAAAGGTTGATTTGGCTCTATGCACAATTTCAAGACAGTTGGTTCGGATCTGGTTTTTGAAACAACTGGAGATATGAAGAAGCGGTATTCTCAACCAGAGCTCAGATCGATCATCATTTTTGTAAAAATCAAGACTAGACTCACTCAAAACAAGGTACTTTTTAGGCCATCTGAACGAGATAAGGCCATCATCCTTGACTTGGACCCAGCCGCTCTTTTTATGCACAGTAGTATGGATTCTGAATTTGTTATTCTGTATATCCTGCTTATGATAACCTGAAGAGCCAGCACTGGTTCCTGATGATGCGCTCGAATTCTTGCTGTGCACTGAGGCGGGTCCTGAAGTCATATCGAAGGCGTGACCGGCAGATACTGGTGGATGAGGAGCAGGCCCTATATTCGTGAAAGCGTTCCTTGTGAACACCTCGGCTGATAGTTGCGACATTGAAAGAGCAAGAAACCAAAAATTAGCAAAAACAACACTCAGGCACAAAACGATAGAATAGAACAGTAGCCTTCCTTTTTGAAGCTAAGAATGAGAAAAGGCCTATGCGTATACTCAACGAGACCAGTACTTAGTTCCGAGATGTTGCTTGGTTGAAAAGTACAAATGTCTGGTATTGCACCCTAAAGCCTGTGGTAGTTCCCTGTTCTTGCTATTCGACTGCCCAACCTAGCTTCAGTCTCCTTTTCTAACTGTTTTTCTAAACCACGCCTTTTCTCCTTTATAACACATCTAAAACAATCAAGAAATCAAAACAAAGCCCTTCGAATATTATACTGCCAGCCCAAGCTTCCTGATTAGGAAATCTTCAATAACGCGAAAAACACCTGAAAGGAGTGGTGTGAGGTGTACCCAGAGCTAGGACAACAATTGATCCTGCAGAAGTTACCGGGGAGGTTGTCACGGGAAACCACAGCTATGCCTAGAGATTGTCAAAAGACCCCAGGCCATTCATGTCAAACATTCTAGCAGATCTAGGGTGTCGATTCAAACAGGATAGAGAAAAGGGCGAGTTTTATCAGGTACTGTATGCAGTCTTGCGTGTATAACTTTCACTGAGGTTGCAAAAGACCGTGTAATAGAGCCGTCTCATTTGCGCTAACGCGCCGCCTCCTGTAGAAAGGTACCTCACCTTACCAGAGAAGCACTCCTTTCTATGGCAATCAGAATAGTAAAAATCACGGACTCAAATTGTCAGAATTTCGCACCGCCAAATTCGACGTCGGGTTACAAATCAATTTGAATGGGGATCTTAATCACTTGTGTAATTGATCTGGAGATTGAAGAATCGAACCAGAAGAGGAGGAAAAGCTGTGGTTACTGGTGGTTTCAAAATATCTTGAGCCATCTAATTCGTGCCCATGGGCTGTCGACAGGACCCGTTCGATGCTTTGGGTCATGATTTGATGGTTAAAAGCATAGTCTCCTTCACCCTCTGGAAAATGTGCAGCGATTTTAGAGGGTGGAATCAATGAGCTATTTGGCACACAGTATAGTGGAGCGTTATTCGATGATGCCGCTTCAGAAATCATAGAATAAACGACTGATCCCTCGCCTGTGATATCAGGACTTACTTCTAAAGAAGAAGAAACAGCTTCTCCTTGCATGGAGTTGTCGTCATAAGCATCGTCGTCCGCATTGAGTGGCGTTCTACTCAACAAACTTCTGGATGTGCTCCGCATGCTTTTTGTACTCCGTGTAGCCAGAGTTCCCATTCGCACCAGCACAGAATCCCTTCTAATAGCAACAGTTTGTGAGCCAGGGACAACGAGGGAAGCCAGTGAGTAGCTATCATCGAATGTAGCAGTTGACTGTCGCCTACTTACACTATGGTCCCTGTTGAAATCATTAGATCTTCCGAATAGATCACCACCAACATAAACTTCAACCACCGACGATGGGTAGCGTGCTGTGGAGCTGCTCCTAGATACCAGTCCTCTTTTTGCCTGCTCATTCATGGTCATTGACCTGCTAATGGCTTCAGAGACTAATCCTTGACTGAGGATGCTACTGTTGCTTGACTGATTATGCTGCACATATGGTGACTCCCTCTCAGCCGACGATCCCCTCACGCTATGTCGGTAGGAATTGCTCGCAACCGAGGATTGACGCTCCACGTCTGGAGCAACGGAACCTCTCTTGAAGGATAGTAGAAGACTTTCTCTGAGTCTATAATATAATCTAGAGATCCTGTGTTCTCGCTGTTTCTGTTGATTCAGAGGCGACCCGCCGGGTTGTCTCAATTCGCTTGATTCGGCACAACCACCAATATCATCATCGTCATTGTTGTTGGGAATTACACCCCTCAAATCTTCCTCTTCAACTTTGCTACTTCTTTCGAGCTTATCGTAAGACTCGTATTTGCAATACTCATCATCTCCTCCGTGGTCATTTGTGCATCTTTCCACAGATAACAGGTCATGTAGATTTTCTAGATAGACCTTCAATTCGTTTATATCAGTACCAATAGTGGTTGATCGCACTGAAACAGACCCACCATACATTGTTTTGTCCGCTGGTTGATTCGAACTGGGCCAAGCAGGGCATCGTGATAGTAGGCCCATGTCTATAAGCAGGTAGTTAGACGCTGTAACCCCATCAAAGCTTGATTTAATTTCACGTCGATCGACTTTATCGACCTAAACAAAAACAAAATATAAATCAGTTTATGTTAGCAATAGGAGATGCTAATACTTGCCTATTTGTTGAGAAAGATAATAAAGTTAAGCCTTTTTTCTATGTATATATTCTAGACATTTAGATAGAGGGTGAGACTTGTTTTCGGAAACCATACATATCCGGCATTTTGATAGTGATAAATCACTTCAAAGGTTTGGAAGATCTTTTCTGTCTTTTAAGATTGGCTGAAACTTCTGCTGCATCCAAGTGGCGGCTCATACAAGAACATACTGTTACAAAGTAACTTGCAGAGAAATTACTCGGGCTGTTCCAAAAGCTGCTGTTCGATTCATTCATTCTAAGTTCTGGTGGTTCTTAGATGATAATTTGAAATCCATCAACAAACTGCGACGTCGAGAATCTGTGTTACAAGTAATCAGCATATATGAATCTAAGCCCCTTAAAAGTTATCCTTACTTTTTAGTATATCTGTGTTGCTTTCAGAACAACTCTTATTCCGCACATTACATATTTGAGATCCACACACGGTCTGGGAAGATTGCTATCATTGAATCATTTGCGTTACATCACCCGTTCATGAAAACGTGAACTAAGTGAAAACTCCGAATTTCTTCATCTGCATTATAAGAACAAAATTACGATTTGATATGACATGGAATAACTCGAAAGTCAATGGTCTGGGACCTCCTTTTCGAGCTGATTCCACCTCAGTGGATGATATGTCTGATCTGTACGAAGAGTATATGACCGCGGCTAATGTTGACGACGAGCAAAAAACAACTGGTTACCAAAACCAGTCATCCAATCTTGGTACGAAATCAGTCCGGCTTTCAGGACTGACTACATCTGTGCTCGAATCGTCTTCCGACATTTCTGCATCTGACCAGTCCAGCCTCGAAGAAAATCGAAAATGGAACGGGAGAGTACTTGGATATCCACCTCCGGAAAGTAACACATCAGAACAGAAATTGTCTTCTGATTATCTTTTGCATCCTCACTCATCTGAAGATTGGCGAAATAAAGGAGCAGCAAAAATACTGGAACAAGTGAAGGCCGATAATGGGAAAGTAACTACTAAGGTGGTTCGCAAAACTATACAAGATTTCACAATCGGAAAGGAACTAGGAGAAGGTTCCTACTCCACGGTGCTCCTGGCCACCGATAAAACCACTGGCAGGTCCTATGCTATCAAAACCCTGGATAAGCGTCATCTGATCAAGGAAAAGAAGGTGAAATACGTTAATATTGAGAAAAATGCTTTGCATAGGTTGGGAAATCGAGACGGTATAATCCATCTTTTCTACACATTCCAGGATGAACAGAGCTTGTACTTTGTTTTGGACTATGCGCCAAACGGCGAACTTCTGGGTTTGATAAAGCGCCACGGAAGTATGAATGAAGAATCCGTTCGCTATTATTCCACCCAAATAGTGGATGCAATAGATTATATGCACAAAAATGGGGTCCTCCACCGGGATATCAAGCCTGAAAATATATTGATTGACGAGGAAATGAAAGTTAGAATAACCGACTTCGGAACAGCCAAACTTTTGGAGACGGATGATGAAGGCAAATATCCGTTGGATGTTAAGGCTAACTCTTTCGTTGGTACTGCAGAGTATGTGTCGCCAGAGTTGTTGAATGATAAATTTAGCGGGAAAAGCTCGGACATTTGGGCGTTTGGTTGCATAGTTTATCAGATGATTGCCGGAAAGCCTCCTTTCAAAGCATCGAACGAATATCTTACATTCCAAAAAATTGTCAAGCTTCAGTATGCCTTTACTGCTGGGTTCCCAATGGTATTGCGTGACTTAGTTAAAAAAATACTTGTTTTGAAACCAAAGGACAGGCTGGGGATCAGTGAAATCAAGCAACATGTTTTCTATCAGGATATTGCTTGGGATGACTCGGAAGCCATTTGGGGGGTCAGTCCCCCAAGGCTTGGACCTTACAAAATATCTGCCAAATCAATGCTTTACTTCCCGGACGCAATCAAAGGACCCTCTCCAGCAGCCTCTATTATCAAGCGACCAGTGGTCACCAATTCGAGAAGCGTCTCATCTTCAAGTGTTGCCACATCTCACTCGTACAGTTCTAGCCCAAGCACTGGAGGATTGTCGGGCCCTTCTGGGACGGTATTTGGATTGCCGAACCCCTTTACAGAGTCAAAGAAGTCAAACTCGTCCCCTACATTACCAAGCTCTAGTTCCACAAATCACCAGTTGTCCTCGGCTGCAGCCGTGGCAACGACTAAGAAACTCATGTCCCAGCCACTTCCCAAGATAAGACAGACCTCAAGCAATGGTCCTGGTTCTTCTTCTTCAGTATACAACCGTTCGAAACTTGGTATTTCGTCTCAAAATAACAGCACGGCTTCTGCTAACAGTGCTGCACAGGCTGCCCTCAGCTCAAAATCGGCTACGAAGAAGCTCTCGTCTAAGCCAGCTCTTCATAGCAAGCAACTAGGAGATGCTAGAACATCTCCTAAAAGTGGTCCGCTTTATCCTCATTCGAGCGGCAGTTCCTTGAATCCCTCATCATTATTGTCAAGCTCATCATCTTTGTCTCATGCGAGGTCCCCAATACCTAACTCTCATGATGTAATCCCTGGTACCAATATTCCTCGCCCTGTTATAAATACTAGGATCAACAGCTCTAGAAGTTTCGCAAGAAGTGGAGGTTCAAGTGCACCCAATTCTAAATCATCAGCTTCATCTTTCAAGTTGCCTCATGTTCCTCCAATGTCGTTACTAGATTTGAGCTGGGCTCAGTTCCTAGATCATGCCGATGAGAGAGTTGTCAAAGCCGGCATTGTTAATGTTTCGAAATACCCCACCGATGAGTTCGAGAAAAAGTACAAAGGTATGCTCGCAGAATCTCCTCTGGGCTACCGAAGTAAAGATCTTGTCATTTCTTCTAACGGAAATATCTCGTCCCAACTCAGGGGTACAAAACTTGATGACCTAGCCATGAGTTTCATCAACGACGAGGAAGAAGACCAAGAAGCCGAAGCGATCGAAAAAGAGCCCTTATCTGTGAGGAAGACGAGGTTGAAGAGCTTGTTTCATTATAAAACAACGCCTTCTGAGCCTGCCCAGAAACATAGAACGATGCTTGTGACTACATTTGGACGGGCTCTTTTGTTTGCCGAAAGTCATGATAAATCCAAGGATAAATATCGTTGCACGGCTACGATTGACTTGGCCAATCCGAATATTTGCTTCAAGGAAATCGTGGGGGATAGGAAGCCAAAATCCATAGCGGGCATAGGAATGTTCGCCATTGTCTCAATCAACGTGACCCTTGCTTTTGAAGTGGAGAGAATGGAGGTCTCACCGTGGACTACTTCGTTGGCAAAGGCTCGTTTACTTCATCAAGAACGGACATTGAGAAGAATTATGGATGAAAGTGCAACAGAAGGTGATATAGCTACAGGAAATACAACTTTGAAAGCTGTCAGACCTGTCATAACGCCCACATCCGAAGCTGCTCCTTTATTATCGGTGGAGATTTCCCCTTCCTCACCTGTATTGGAGTTTGATCTACTACGTGATCTCGACAAATACCATGAAAATGGGCAACAGAGATACGAGATGAGCTACTCACCACTAAATAAGCCAAAATTGATCAGAAAACCTCCCCCAGCTACGTCTAACATATTCCCAAGCACCATGAGGGACCCGCCGGAGAGCTCAGGGCATGAATCTACTCACCATAAAAATCGAGAGCCTGATCTGGTGACACGAAAGCTCCTATCAGACAACTCTCCGATGATTTCTGCTGCCATTTCCAAAGCGATTTCAAATTCTCAATCGAGCTCACAATCAAATCACTCGTCAATGAGCGATGAAGAAGTGCGGCATTCCAGTAATGGAGCGAGTTCGAGGATGGTAACCTCTATGAACTCGAAATTATTGGCTAGAACCACCAGAAAGAGACGGTGAGAACCTACAGAGTGGACGTTGCCAGTTCATTGAAGATGTTTCTGTTTTTTACTTTCCTACCTGACCAAAAGAACCATGCTCTTTATTGTGATTGTCTTTACTACCCCATAAGTGGTGCATTATCATTCCTTCGAGGCTTTGATATACCTAATCTGATTATTCCGCATCCAGAATCTGTGACTGTGATTTCAAGGTCAACCCTCGAATGAGTCTGTCAAATCCCGTGCGGTGTCGCTAGTAGCTTAATTGATACACGACAAGATTATTTTGTTATACAAAATTTTTCACCTTAGGAAAGAAGTACCAACTTGAACGGGTAGTGAAAATTTTACTTCCAGCAGTCAAAGCCTTGAGTAACAAATCCAAAAGTGTTTAGTTGTTGCAAAGGACACACTAACTACATTATATAGCATAGGAGTATAAAAATGGCTAAGTTCATTAAGTCAGGCAAAGTTGGTATGTATAACTAGAATACTAGAAATCGAAAAAGACGGTTTCTTTCGAAGACTAATAGCGAATGAAAGACAACCTCATTGAATTCCTGTGCTCATAGAAGTGCTCTTCAGACATCAGATGGCTTCAAAATCATATGCCTAAGCCTTCTACAAGACTCAATAGGCTTTTTGTGCAGGTGCAAGAAGTTGTTTACGGAGCTAGAAAGCACTCAAAGAGGTGTTCACAAATATGAAATGTTTTTGGACAGCAGCTGTCTTTTGTCGCAATGTTAGTTTCCACTAAAGCTGTAATTGTTTACTAACATTCTTTTCGTTGTATAGCCGTTGTGGTGAGAGGAAGATATGCCGGAAAAAAGGTAGTGATCGTCAAGCCTCATGACGAAGGTACAAAGTCACATCAATTCCCACATGCTATTGTTGCAGGTGTTGAGAGACAGCCTCTCAAAGTTACAAAGAGTATGGGTGCTAAGAAAGCGGCCAAGAGAACCAAGATCAAGCCCTTCGTGAAGCTAATCAACTACAACCATCTAATGCCAACCAGATACTCTTTCGAAGTCGAGTCGTTCAAGAATGTTGTCAGTGCAGAGTCTCTGACTGAGCCATCTCAGAGAGAAGAGGCCAAGAAGACCATCAAGAAGGCTTTCGAGGAGAGACACCAGGCTGGAAAGAATAAATGGTTTTTCACCAAGCTTGCTTTCTAAGTGCAAGTTCGTACATTTAAATACTTTTCTTCTAATATCAAGTTTGGGTGAACCAGAAGATCCATTGGTATTCAATCGTATCATCGTTTTGCCATCGTAAATAAGGTAGACTTGCCTTGTGTAAGAAGAATACTAATCTTAAGGTAGACACACTCATGTGGTACAATGCGATTCGAAAAACCTGTGAGGTTTTCAAAGCAGGTGTTCAAAAACACGTGACCAATCTTTAGACTTTAGTCACGTGTAGTTTTGGCATTTCTTTTGGTAGGATACGATAACTACGAGTCGTTTTGTACTGTAGAACGGGAAAATAGCTGGTGCAGAGATGGATGAATGACATTTCCATGAGAAAAAAGCCGTTTTATTCTTCTCTTGGGGACTGCATGGAGGTCTATTATTGTGCCAAGGCCGCTACCGAGTTTCTGGGGATATGCTCTGCCAACTTGCGTATTAAAAGCAGGCTGGATATTCCTTAGAGAATTGACGTAGTAAGGAGAAGAGTACTATGTAAGTTCCCGAAATAAAACGGCAGAGATAATGCTTTAGCTTTTATTAACCTGATCAGGGCTTTCCCGTCAGATACTAGGATGACACCTTGCAAAACTGTTGAAAGTAGATTACGGCGTTGATGTCAGTGAGTAGCCTGAACTCCAGTGATGTAGAATGTATGTATCGGTATATATCCAACAGGCGTCAATACGTACCAAGAAAATTGGTCCAACAAGTGAAGCCGCTGGCCGCAGTTGCCTGAAGCAAACTGTCTTATCGACAACAAAGCGAGGAGGTTGCAATAGCACGCACCAACCGCCACAATCGAGAAAACTGACGGTTCAATCCTACTGAGAGAAACTTCAAAAAGAGGTCATTCGCATGACATCATCTATGGTTCTGTGGCAAGTTGGAGTCTAAGGATTCTGGTCGCTTCATGTAGGCATCCCGCTCTTTTCAGGTCCTCTGACAGGCAAAATGTTTGAAGGTCGTGTTGCACTCGAATAACTCAACGGTAAATTTGTGCAAACACTGGATAAGAAAACAAAGAAAGTAGGGCTAGTTATTGCGGCTTCACAGTGGAATAGAAAGTGTTGGCCGTACAATTAATGTTTTATATGATTAGTGTCTATTGAAGTTGGTTTCATGGAAATAACCTCTTGAGAACATAACTGGAGTGCCCTTCGCTGTTTCCTAATTGACCGGCCGGTTATTAGTTGGGACAGTCTTAATTGAGGAAAGGCTAACACCTTTCTTTCCATTGCTCTCAAAGGCCCTGGTGTTGCATTCCTTGGACAGGCTGAATAAGCCCTACTCCTGTGTATATCATGTCTTCAGACCGCGACTCCAATGAGGTTATCTCGATAAAACCTATTGATTCTATCATTGCTGCCCTCTTTGTTAGAATCGAGTCCCTTCTACCAATCAGATCGGGTTTCAGCCTAGCTCAAATAGAAATAGACCCCGCTTTCGCGGAGGCAAAGGCTCAACTGCTCAAGGTTGCTGACTCTATCTGGCTTGCCGACATCTCTGCCTGTACGTCTAACATACTACAGTCGATAAACGCCAAGGAAGAGGGCATCCCTCTCCCAGATAGAAAGCTAACCTCGTTGGGCTCCCTATCGATTATCTTGGGTTTATTTTCCTCAATACTGGACGACGTTTGGGATAAGTTAGCCCCTAAAACTAACTTGGCACCTCAGGTTCGGTCATACTTCAAGCGTGCGGGAATTGCTGCTCCCCAAATTGCAATCTCGAGCGCAAAATACACCATAGGGAGACCTCGAAAGCTTCCTCACAATGCAGCAAAAAAGCTGCTGTATTTGTTGTCTGTTCTTCGAACTGATGAGCGAATTTTTGCGGCACTAGAAGACATTTCAAATAACCATGTTGCTACTCCACGTTACAGAGGAAACTATAAATCTGCTGACGAAGTCGGTGCATTGCTAGATAGAATCAATAGCAGCTGCGACAACATCCTTAAGTATATTGCAGCCAGCAACTCTGCCGACTTTTTTAACTTCCTAACACTCAAATTCAGGAGAATTAACGTCGATCTCATGTACATACCTTGCTGCGATTATTTCGCGCTTGCATGGATGGACTCAGCCAATGTCACGAATTACCTGTCTCTTATAAAGAGTTTAGTCGGGATCGCACGAAAACAATCACAGCAGCATCTCTTATATGAGTTTTTCGCCCAAGGGGTATACTCTTGGGCAGTTTATAGAACGAGGGACTTTATGGGCGCCATATCCAGTTCCGAGATTGCTCTCAAAGTCGATGAGATGTTTGAGTTCGCAAGCAAAACGGTCGATTTCAGGATTTACTATAAAGCATCCTACCGGTTTTTGGCCTCTTTGATATCTCTACTTCCGGGGCAAATTGAAAAGTACTTGGCTGATAAAAGCCAAAAACAATATCCCATATCGATTAGAAGGTCAGTGAGCAGGGCGAATTCAAAGCAGAAGTTTTTGGATGATCTATGTCTAGTTTTGCAAAAGGTTCCACAGGCTGGGGACAGCCTCATAAAACTTCTTCTAGTGGGATGCTCCATTTCTCTGGTTGACAATGACAATGCCATATCTCAATTTGCACGTCAGATATACAGCCAAGTTCGTGAGGATCTATCGATTGAATCTCCTAGTATCTCCCCCCCTGATATTGATACTGCGGTTATTGATGAGCTAAGAACCGAATTTTATGCAAGCGCGTTGTTGCTTCACCCCCACAAGACGACTGCAAAATTTGTTTCATTCTTCCAAAGTGGGGATGTTCCAGTTTCTAGTCTGGTATTGATTTCAGGCGGGTTGAAACGAGTCATAGAAGTTCCATTAATGAGCGAGTATGTGTACCCCTTCTTGGAGATATTGTCTCCGCACATTTTGAGAATTCTTCTGATAATGTCCAAGATTGCGGGTACTCATTCGCAAGATACTGATTCCATCTTAAGTTCCGGTTCAGCAGGTTCAATCATGGATCTTCTAGATGTTCTTCAGCAAAAGAAAACTACTGACTCT
Organism: Ogataea wickerhamii; assembly: GCA_030559035.1. Taxonomy (NCBI): domain Eukaryota; kingdom Fungi; phylum Ascomycota; class Pichiomycetes; order Pichiales; family Pichiaceae; genus Ogataea; species Ogataea wickerhamii. The sequence continues at coordinate 432,301 of JAKTQX010000006.1, forward strand.
TCTAACTCTAAGAGAGCTCTTGACCGCCCGAGAGCTTTTTCTTCATCAACTTATACATCGGAATCTACTAACATTGTTTCCGAGTCGCCTTCGCGAGATACTGTGGTCCAGCAACATAATGAGGGTTCACAGTATAAATCATTGACTTCCATCTCTTCTGGGCCAGAAAATCATTCTTCATCTTTAAAGAATACTACCAGGAATAGGCCATTATCTACTAAAATTATGAATCCGTTCAGACATTCGTCGAACCAGAACTCATCGCCCTCCTTATCTGCCATTGCCTTACCTACTACACCTTCCACTTCATCTGGCTTGAAATCCTCTTCTTCGTCTGGCTCTTCTTCTGCCTCTCCACTATCGAACGATCTAAAAAACTCGTCGCTCCTGTCAATATCTCCGATAACACAAGGAGCTGCAAAAAAAAATGTATCATCGCAGTCAGCCATCTCTCCTCTTAGTCATTCTGTCTCTGCATCCGGTAGTCAACTCGGACCAGCGAAGGAAGCTACTGATGTCGAACAACAGGTCCGAACTGTACTTGTCAACATTTTAAGTGTATATCAGTTGTTTCCTCACTTATGTTTTGAAGCGGACGACGTTTTCAAAGGAGATGACTTGGCTCAATTCGAAAACAGTTTTCAAAGATTCATTTCACCAATACTACAACTGTTATGTGACAATAACCGCGAGTTGCTTAAGGCAGTAAGAAACTTTATTCTCAGCTTTCCTATGATAACCGCTGACGAAGAAAAATTACAGGCTACAAGGGGTTATTTATCTTGTGCTGTCATCATTGATGGAATTTCGAAATTGGCAATTCAAAAATATACAAGCAACGAATCCTATGATGCCTATTTGCAGCTCCTGGCCAATTGTTTTGATCAAGAACTAGCTTATGTTGATCATGGCTGTTTGACTGAAGCTGATGTTGTGACACCCTACCGTGTATCTCAATTGCTTAAGAATTTGGAGAAAGCGACATTTTTGGGATTGTTCTCAGATAAAGCCGATACTCATAGACTTTCTCGCAGCTTACTGGGCCATTATTATCGTCTAGCTACTCAACCTTATAAGGCTATGGATTCCTATGTGGGTCAACAAGTAGACCTTGCTAAAGCTATATTATCCGATAAAGTTCCTGCAGGAACTATGGCGATTAGAAAAAAACTTAGAGACCATTTGTGCAGCTTAACATCTCCGACCGAAAGCTTAATTGAAGTGTGGAATTTGATGTTTGAGAAGCTTCAGGTAATTCATGACTATTCTAAAATAGCTGACGACCCTCAGAACTTTGACCCTGATTTTGATAACGATCATCAGATTGAGGATCATGCGGAGTATGTTGCTTCCCTAGGAGGAATCATAATGTCGCCTGATTTCGACGACGATCTACGGAAACCATCACTGGAGCTGAAGTTGAAATCTTTTTTAACTTACAGCGTGCTTTGTCTATTTTCGAGTGATTGGAAAAAAAGAGAAAGATGCCGAGAAATCCTCTGTGTCTCGATGCATCCATTTCTCTGTGGATTATACTTAGACCTGCTCACTGATAATTTCTGGCGATTTGAAAAGGCACTAAATGAGGAACAGTACAATTCGTGTGAACTATTTGTGAGCATGCTTCGTACCGTGAGTCAAGTTGATTATGAGTCATTGTTCTTCTGGGTTTATGATATTTGGGAACTGAACCTGAAAGTCCTAAAGTCCCTCAACTTCCAGAAAAACGATGCAGCATTTCTCAAGTTAAAACTGAAGTTCTGCAAGGTGCAAAGTTTATTTCTCGCAAGGCTAGACGATCTCTCGATGCATGGTAACATTTTCAAGAAAAATCAATACGCTAGAATAGTTGCAAGTATTCTTGAGGATTCGTTTAACTATAGACTGGGATCCAACTCGAATGAGAACAGCACAAACAAAGTTATTCAGTTTGGTTCGGTATCAAAGGCTCCAAAATCAAAAATGGAAGAACTGAAGGAGCACGAAATAGGAGATCTCCACTTTGATATAAAGGTTGAGACTTCTTACATTCTGAAAATAGTGTTTTTGAGATTACCATTGGATCCTTCAATTCATGGTTCACTTGGAGGTACTGATGATATGCTTACAACAAAATTGGCGTTTTCAAATTATTTTGTGCTTTTCGTGAGAGTGTTAGAGAATCTAAATGCTGGTGAATCAAGCCAAGAGTCCAATATGGCTAATCAACGCAGAAGCTCAAGTATCATTTCTAATATCATCCAAGCGTTGATAAATTTGCTGAAATCGAACTCAGAAGTGGGTTTGAAGTACTCCCTTCCTTTAGGATATCATGAGAATACTTTGATCAGAGCATCATTTATCAGTGTGTTTTCAAGCATTGTTGACAACCTCAGTGTCAAAGTCGGAGTTGATTTGAATGATGAGAATTTGAGAGTTCTGAAGGAAACCATGACGATACTGGTCGAAAATAGGCTACTTTTATTGTCATGTGTTCAGGTATGCCCTACTGCTGAGGTTGATGGTTTTGCTAATGCTTTGCTGACTATCACAGATGATGAAGACACCAAACTGACTATCATTACTTATTTGGTTAGAGCAGATATACTCAACACAGCCGATTCAGTTGAAATACTGAGATCAAATACGGTGGCGACAAGAATGGTTGCACTATACTCGATAACAGAAGCAACTGAATATTTAATAACCATACTGGGTCCTATACTAACTCATCTTGCTGACTGTGAGGAGTATTTTGAGATTGAGAAAGTTTCAAACTTTGACGATAAAACGAAGGAGTACAATTTGACTCTTTTTATGAAGTATTTGACACTTATTGTTTCAGCCGTCAGAAACTCTGTGGATAAGATGCCACACGGCCTGAGGCTTATATCAAAGACGATTTTTGAGACTACGGCTCTTTCTTTCCCAGAATCGAAGCTCACTGCACTTGGCGCCTTCTTGTTTTTGCGCCTTTTCAATCCAGCAATTGTGTCTCCGGAGAGATTCAACTTTATCCAGGGGGCAGGGTCACAATTCAAAAGATCTCTTATTCAGATTGCTCGGATTCTTCAGCTGATAGTGAATGAATCGTCTGTATCTTTAAAGCTACCACTTATTCAATCCAAGCTTCAAGAGCTTTCAGATATAAAATCCCAGATCAACAATTTCATGCTCGATGTTATAAAGGCTGGGAGTGATGAAGATGAGCAAGGTACAACTGTTCGGTTGAGTAACAATAACGATACTGAAACAGTGAAAGTGGATTACCTATTTTTCCATGGGTTTTTATATGACCACTGGCTGAAGATTCGACAAAAATATTCACATCCGTCAACCATTGATGATGTGTCCGCTGATGAAAAGTTCCTGCTTATTCGAGAAGTGGATGAAAACTTGAATAAACTGGGGGTTCCTAAAAGAATAAGAGGTTATGAGATTCCTGAAAACATAAAAAATGATAAATCAGAGAAAGGCGTTCAATTATATGACTTCATGTCCCAGGTTTCGCTTTCTGATTATGATGCTTTATCTTTTGTCAAAGAATCAATCACCAAAGATGGACTTCCTCTTATTGTCATAGATACTCTGTCAATTCCAGACGACTCAACACCAGAAATTGTCTGCTATCAAAGCTTCAGATCACTAAGCAAATATTGGGACTCACCCTTTTGCTTTCTTATTGACTGTTCGTCTTACACAAATGATGTAATATTAGGTCCTGCCACAGAATTGTTTGTGACTCTAGCCAATGAGAAATGCAGAGAAAACTGTAAGAAGATTTTCTACTACAACGTTTCGCATCGATATTATCAATCTCTGGAAACCTACAAGAACTATCTTACAGAAAATGGAGTTTTGAAGTCCACTGATTTCATCTTTTTGAATTCCAATGATGATCAAAAGGTTCTGGCTAAGAATGGATTGATAAGTTACACCAACTCTGTAAGCAGAGATTCTCGAGTTTCATTTCGAGACGTCAGCCTTTATCAGGAAGATGCCAAGAGGTTTGTTCCTGTAAGAATTAAAATTGGCAATGAGTTTTTGCAGATATTCTCGGGACAGCCACAGCGGATGAAAATTGGTAATAAGATGAAGGTAGTCAACTTAGTTGATTGTTATCTGATTGCGGACTTGCATGATGTTTCGTCTTCCAATTATACCGGGGTAGCCAATGAAATCTCGATGATTGATTCTCGAACCGGTTCAAGAATAATACTAGTTTCTTCGAAAAAAATCGAGATCATGAGGACACTCTATTTCTCTCGGTCTAGATATTCCAAGGAGACAGAACTGAATGATGATGAGGATTCGATAGAGGCTTCCATTGGACACCTTCTTAATATTAACTTATCCGGATTGCTCTCTCATGATGATGATATAAGGAATGCTTCATTCATGTTGCTAACATCAATGGTCAATTCATTCAGATTACAGGTTGGGAAGAAAATCACAAGCGTTACAGGTATGACATTTCCATATGGTGACACCCAGTACATCTTGTCAATCTCTTCTGAGCTGTCTCAGAACCATCCATCATTGACATATAATTTCTTATCCGGATTTTTCAATGCTCTGGATTTTGCTACTGATGACGACAGGAGTGCAATTGTGCTGTACTCTTCTCCTTGGATCAAAAATATTTATCTACATGTGTTCTTGGACGACCCTTCAAAAGGCCCTCAGAAAGTTTCAGAGCTGATTCGAAAATTTGTGAGAGCTAGTCGTAAGACCAAAGCAACCACTCTTGCCTTTTCTCTTTACACATGGAGTTATCTTTCGTTAGAGGACCAATTAGTGGAAATAGTGATCGATGAAATAATTACTGCCGCCATAGACCACGAAGCTGAAGGCCATGACCTGGAGGAAATAACCAAATACTGGCCATTGAGTCCCACTGTTGAGATTTGTGGTTTATTGATCAGACGGCTCAGGGAAAAATCATATATGATACTCAGTGATGAGTCAGAACTAGAGGCACACACTAGATGGATAGAGACTACAGTTCTGGCGAGATATTTGGCCTACTTAGTTTTTGATTCTGTGACGTTTGGTGAACTATTCCTAGCTGACATTTTCTATATCGTCACTATCTACATGGACTATGGGCCATTAGAGTTCAGGAAGTGTATTTTGAAGTTGACTGTTCGCACTTTTCATTCTTATCTTGCAAAAGAGAACCTGAGCCCTGCATACAGACGGTCCATCAAGGAAAAAATTGCCCTTTTGAACGGTGCCCGATTTAGAATGTTGTTTGGGCTAACGAGAGATGACGGTGGTTATATAAGTGCAAACGCTCCTCTTGGCGTAGAAATGGTGACTCAGGCACACTCAATAGCTACTGTTACTGGATTACTGATTGACTTTTTAAGGGAGTTTACCGAACGGTCAAATAAGGAGAAACAACTAATCAAGTGGAACTCCTACGTATTGAATGTCGCTTTCCGAGATAGAGCCCAATTACAAGGTCGGGCCATGCTAGTATTAGGAAGTTTAACCAAAGAGGGTGTGGATCATAATATTGCAGCAAAATTCTTGAAATCTGTGCTCGATATTATCACTGAGTCAGCAGAAGCTCCTTTGAAGAAAGAGCGTCTATCCTTTTACATTTGTGTATTTCATTCATTCACGAGTGTAATAGAGGGATTGCCTCCGAATACTTCATTTGTTGCACATTTCTTTTGGTTCAGCTTTGTTTTGGCATTAACAGACAATCTAGTGTTTTATCGATATGGCTTGAGCTTCATACAAGCATGTCTCCTGAAAATCGCGAAGGACCTAGCGGGTCAAGATGTTGATCTTGTGGAATTCCTCTTTGAGCAAAGAGACATGTTTGGAAATCTTCTTCCTGAGATCGAATCCTCGTACGGATTCAAGGTATCACCAGAGCATTTCGATTGTCTTATGTTTAGCCTCTGTTCCAGAGGAATTCAGATTCCGTTCACTGCTGGTGCTGCTCTGGAATGTCTCAAAGTAGCTTTAACTGTCCGAAGCAAGCAAATTTTGAAGATTCCAGGAGATAAAAGCAACAAATTTGATCTTAAGATCGCGTGCTATATGCTCTATTTGTTTATATTCGCAGAGTCTGAAATTGAACTGACTTCTACATTGGCAAAATGCGGTATTCAAGATGCAGCTATGGTCTCAATAGCGGACAATTTGAAAGTTCCCAAAGTCTTGCTTGAATTCTACAAGGAAGACTCTGTGGATGTGTCTGTCGCGTTCTATATTGGTGGCAAGTTTTTCAACGCTCAGAAAGGCGATGAGACAACAGTTGCCAAATGCCTGTATTTATATGAAGCTGTTCACAAGGAGAGACCTGATATGGCTTGGAAAGTGTATGAGTTGGTCATTCGATCTTTAAGAAGGCTCGTAGAGTCTTCAAGCTCGACAAGGCTCATGAGTCAAATCATGAAGGTCGTTTCTCAAATGATGTTGTCTCCAGAGTACGAGAATAAGAAAAAGTACAATGACATCTTACTAGCCATGATTGATGAAGCTGGTCTTAGCGGCATCAAAACTTGGGACTTCACCACTGATGATCCATTCGAAGAGGAGGGCCAGTTCCCTATTGCAGACGACATCGCGAAACGCAGAGGTGCAATCTTGGCGCATCTTCTCGAAAGAATATACTCCTCATACTTGGAGGAGTAATGGCCTATGTTAGCCATCAAATATCGTATACCTCATTGTTGCTTAAGGCTTTTCTGTCTAGCAAGCCGTTCAAATTCCTTTCTATCGGTTTTGTAAACCATCATTGTAGCCCTGGCATCTTCCACAGAAGAGTGCTGGCCAGTCTGGATCACCTGCTTCAATATCTGTTCTGAAAGGTTCTTCAGCGAAGGCGTCTTTCCCTTAGAGTACTTCTTTCTGAAGGGGATATGTTTTGCTGTATCTCTGATCATTGATCTCGGGTGAGAGAGCATAAGAGCTTCCAAGTCGTGCTCCACAGCATGACCTACTAGAATTCTATCTTTAAGTATATCAGCGACGGCTTTTTGCGCTACTTTGAAACTAATGGCATCGTCTAGATCCCGAGGTGATACGCCACTCACCCATGTACGCCAATCTGTCACCTTTTCTGTAGGTTTAACAAACGAATCAAACACCACTAGTCCGTGATAATTGACAATAGATACTCTTGCCAGTTCATTATGTTTGCCTTCAGGCCCCACGCCAACAAATTCGCAGTCAATGGCTATATATCTACCTACCTCTTTCTGCCTTTTGGAGATGGTGAGCTTTTCGGAGACTGGATCCCTCTGGTCTCGTTTTGAAACGGATTCATCGTTGACTATTTTTCTCTTTTTTGATGTAGATGGAGCACAGTCCTTTGATGTCTGCCTCCGAAGAACTTCCCAGTTAGAGGAAAGCTGTGAGTGCATCATGAATGTGTATATGGGTTATTCGAAGTTCTCAACTACTTAAGAGGATCAAGGCCTTTCACATAGCAGTTGAGAGTATGATATTATCTTTCTTCACTTTAATGAATAAATTTTGCATGTCAGACTATCGACGCAGAACGACGTGGCTTATTATTGGGGTTAGGAAGCCCTGGATTGCCAAAGTAAAATTTTGAACTCTCAACCTGTTGTAAAAAGGTTTGAGAGGACACCCAGTTAAGTAGGACCATGTACTGATCTGCTCTATCATTAAAGGAACTCTCTTTCATCATTGATACGTCCGCTTACAATCACATTGGCCTTTGAAGGGCTTTCTTTGAGGAACTGATGCACTGTGTCTGATCCCCTTTTTCTAATCAAAAAATCAAGCTACTTGTTTGGGTTCATCGAGCTCCCATTATATGAACGTTGCGTCACAGTCCCAGCAGAAGGGGTCTCAGCAACAATCCCAACAGCCATTTCAATCCCAGTACATGTATCAGCAATCAATACATCAGCAGTCATCGCTCCAGCAGCCACAGTCATATAATGCGCTTCAGGATGGATTTCTCCAACAACAGCAATCGCAATCTCAGCCACAAACTGAGAGTTTGAATCCTTCTACGGTGCTAGCGCAGACATTGTATCAAGGCTCCTTTAGATCGAGTGGCCAACAACAGCAGCAGCAACAACAACAACAACAGCTGACGCAGCTTCAAAGTCTCCATCAACAACTTCAGCAACTGCAACAGCCCAGTACTCCTCAACAGCAACACCAGCAGCTTATAGCCGCTGCTTCCCAGCAGCATCAGGGAGTTCACATCCAGCCGACTCAAGCTCTGTCGCAACATCAGCCACAGCCCTCAGTTTCTCAGCAAAGTCCTTTCACTCCTATTCAGGTGAATTCTTCTGTAGCATCCTCACCTCACTGGCAGCACCAAATGCAGTTGGCGCAGATATCTCGCTCTTCCAATCTCCCTCATTTTTATGCTAGACACGCTGCTTCAGCATCGCGAAAACTGCTATCGGGTTCTGAGGCGGTACAAAAACAGGGAGGCTCCTTGGTTGATCTTACAAAGTCGCTGTTAGTGAGCGTTCAGGAAAGCCAGGAGAGTCAAGATCAGCAGCAGCAAAATGAGGGTTTAATGCAGCATAAGAAGACATCAAATGATGTGTCCATAGATGAAGAAGAGGAGGACCAGAGAATGAGAATCAAGGAGAACAGCAGTCAACTGTGGACAGCCCTAGATCTAAGCGGACAGCTAATAACGTCACTTTCACCAAAACTGTTTCATTACCAGTTTCTCAGAAGCTTATATTTGAATGGAAACAGATTGAAAACTTTGCCTAAAGCAATTTTGGAACTGAACTCGCTTCGAGTTCTTGATTTGTCATCGAATCTACTAGAAGAGCTGCCTCCAGACTTGGGATTACTATTCAATCTAAAATATCTCTACTTATTCTCCAACGATATCAAGTATATTCCTTTCGAATTCGGAAGTTTATACCAGTTGGAGTTTTTGGGTATTGAAGGGAATGTAAACATGGACAAAGGCCTGGTAAACATTCTAGCCAAGAAGGGCACAAGAGGGCTAATAATTCATCTTCGAGATAATGCTCCTAGGCTTCCGCCACCCAAGCCTAGGGAATGGATCAAGATTGGTGATGACGGTGAGCCTATACTGGACAAGGCCGAACTCAAACCGGCTATTGAGTGTGATTTATCGTCCAACCAGTCAAACTCTTTCACCTTAATGAGTTACAATACGCTGTGTCAGCACTATGCTACTCCAAAGATGTACAAGTATACTCCTTCGTGGGCGCTGATGTGGGATTATAGAAGACAGAAGCTCACCGAAGAAATTTTGTCTTACAAGACAAACATTATATGTTTACAGGAAGTGGAGACGAAGACATACGAAGATTATTGGGTGCCGCTTATGGAGAGTAATGGCTACAAGGGAGTGTTCCACTGCAAGAGTCGTGCTAAGACCATGTCGGAGAAAAATGCCAAAAAGGTGGATGGATGTGCCACATTCTACAAGGCGCACATGTTTGAGCTGATAGACAAAAAGATTTTGGAGTTCGGAAGAATCGTGATGAGTCAAGAGAAGTATAAGAAGACAGAGGATCTTTTCAACAGATTCATGAATAAGGACAATATCGCGTCTGTGTCAGTGTTACAGCACATTGGAACGGGGTCAAAACTCGTTCTGGCTAACACTCACTTGCACTGGGACCCAGAATTTAATGATGTGAAGACGATGCAGGTTGCTGTGTTACTAGAAGAGCTACGAAGCATGCTAACCAAGTATGCAAACTCCAAAGATGAGCTGAACCGGATTCCACTGATAATCTGCGGAGATTTCAACTCGCAAACGGACTCTGCTGTATATCAGCTATTTTCTCAAGGTATCGTTAATGAGCACTATGATTTTAGAGGCAGAGACTATGGGCGTTTCACATCCGAAGGTTTTACCCACCCTTTCCATCTAAGATCCGCTTACGACTCCATCAACGAGCTTCCGTTCACCAACTTCACACCTACCTACACTTCTGTGATTGAGTATATTTGGTATTCAACTGGAAATCTGGCAGTGAAGGGCCTCCTTGGAGAGATGGACCATGAATATGCAAAGAAGATTATTGGTCTACCTAGTGCCGACTTTGTCTCTGATCACCTCCCGCTTATTACGAGATTCGAGCTTAAAAAAAGCAGTTCCACGAAAAAAATCAAGGTTGACTTCAGAGACAGCGGGTTTTCCAGAAAGACGTGATGTTTCAAGTATTTGACTATTTTTAGTTGTGAAGCTCTATGTAGATTTAACCACTCAGTTAGTTACCCTTTTCAAGTATTCGGCCCATTTTAGTAAAACCAATCCCAACAAGCAATTTTCCCCCACATATTCCCTCTCGGTTAGTACACTACCACTGTCACGATGAGATAATATACCACTAGAATTATTTATAGGAAATTAGTTACTCCGGAAGCACCGAACACATAAGAAGGGATCCTGACTACTAGTTCCACTATGAGAATACGAGCCCCGGTTGTGAGATTATACTCGACTAAGCCGATCAATTCCATCACCAATCATCGGGAATGGGCGTATTTCAAAAAAGATGTACCCAGTGATTCCCATACTTTCACTATCTCCTCCTACAATCTTCTATCGCGTCACTACATGTGGGAGAGTGTTTACAGCTATCTGCCTGCCAAGTCAATTGACTGGTACAATCGCTTTGAGCTGATCAACCGCAATCTAACAGACCTTACTGAGCTGAGTGACATTATGTGTTTTCAGGAGATGGAATTCAAAATATATAACGAGTTCTGGAAGCAGTATTTGCAGGATCACAACTATGAATCGGTATTTCAGGTTAAACGCAAGTCGGGATACTGGAAGAAAAGTCCAATCATGATGGATGGGGTATCAGTTTTTGTGAACAGTAGCCGATTTCGGATCGTCAACTACGAGAAAGTCGATTACACGGAATTCTTCCAGAACGAAGAGCTTTTTGAGCAGACTATAGATCTCAGAGAGAGGGTTTGCAACAGAAACACTGTGGCCCTAGTGCTTGCTTTGGAACATATTGCAACAGGAGAGATTATCTGCCTCACAAACACCCACCTCTACTGGTCACCGAAACATCCCGACGTCAAACTGCTGCAAACCTACGCCCTAACACAAGTTATTGAGAGGGTCATCCGAAGAGTTTATTCTTTAGATGAGACTGAGTTCCAGAACCTGCTGGAAAAGAGAGGCCTCAACATATGTATGGTGGGAGATTTTAACTCTGTGCCAGGATCCTTGGTTTACAGGTTTCTCTCCCAAGGGTATGTGGATGTTGAAAATGAGCCAGACTTCCAGTTCAATTATGGAAGGACCGTCCCTCAACTTCTAAAAAACGGTTTCTGCCGATTCGATTCCCCTTACCGCTTGCTTTTTGACGCTCACAAGTTCAGTAAAACCACATACACCCAACATTTCCGCCAGATTATCGACTATATCTGGTACAACAGAAATAGTAGAGCTCTTTCAGTTGTTAAGGTTCTCGGAGACGTGGATCCGTCCTATTTGCAGCATTATACCGGATTTCCCAACAACGACTTTCCCAGCGACCATCTTCCAATTCTTGCTCAATTCCAGATTACCCCGCCGTCAGACACCAAGCCATTAGGTCTACATCCCGAATATCAGGCGCGTGGAGCTGCCAGTGACTTGTAAATGTTCATAACGATTATGTCCCACTACGCTTGGGGACTACACGGATGACCAGCAGGTAGGATTTTTCTCGGAGCTCACTGATTTAGTGAAGAGTATCTATGTGACTTGTTACTATGAAGTCTATTCACCAGAATGCTGATGGTTCGCATTGTGATCACGAGTTTGAAGCTATAAGGAGCGCACATTTCCTTAACTCGACATGTATCATGTCCAGAGATCCAGAGACTAAGGAAGTAATTTAGCTACTACTTGGAGGCAGACAAAACCCCTATTACTCTCTTAGATAGACACTCTATGATGGACATATGAGTACTGTTACTTGTAGAGTGGCTGAGCTAATTGCTACATAGAACACTTTAATCGCAAACATGCATACACCCTTGCACCTGTATATATTTATCCTGGCTTTGATTATCTACTCTTTTGCTGTTGAAGATCTGAATTCCTGAATTGATATATTGAAAAAGAAGTAGGCGTGTTAAAGCGTGACTATTTGAGGAGCTATGCACTGTCTTTTGCTGCTGCTTGCGGCTACGATTAGGGAATTTGCGGAATCCTCGTATTCATGACTTCCACTCGCCGCGTGGCTGTGAGAGCAGCTGTGAAGCTGGAACAATCCAGTCCCAGTGAGACCATCAGCAGTCGAAGAAAGCGAAAAGTTTCTGCCGAGTCTGATGAGCCCGTTAAGAAGGAGAGGAAACGCACTGTTGTGGTGGCTGCACCCAAAGGATCCTTTCCGAGTTCTCCGCCTGCACATTTCTGGCCCATGTACAATGAGATCAAAAAAATGAGAGCCAAAATCACGGCTCCTGTTGATACTATTGGATGCGAAAACATGGCCACCACTGTATCTGGTCTCCAGGATGGGCCTGTTTTCAGGTTTCAAAGTTTGATTTCACTGATGCTTTCTTCTCAGACAAAGGACGAGACCAACTTTCAAGTGATGAAGGGTCTCGATTCTCATTTTTCGGCCCAAGGTTTTGAAAAAGGGCTTTCGCTGGAGGCCATTCTTGGCGTCAAGGAATCAGATTTAGACACGCTAATTTTCAAGGTAGGTTTCCACAGAAACAAGGCCAGATATATTAAGCAAACAGCAGAAATAATATCCACGCAGTTTGACGGCGATATTCCTAAAACCATTGAGGAAGTTACCTCTTTTCCAGGTGTGGGGCCCAAGATGGGATATCTGTTGTTGCAGATTGCCTGGGGAATCACTTCGGGAATTGGTGTAGATACACACATGCAACGCATGGCACGAATTTATGGATGGGTTCCTCCTGTAAAAAACATAAGCCCTGAGTATGTTAGAAAATGCTTTGAGAGCATGTTACATGATCATAAAGAGGAGTGGAGCATCATTAATCCGGTATTGGTAGGTTTTGGCCAGACAATATGTCTGCCACAGAATCCCAGATGTGATATTTGTAGTCTTGCCAAAAAGGAAATCTGTCCAGCTGTTGACAAGCGTTTCATTAACAAAGTTAAGAGGGAAAGAGAACAGGGTATAGTAACCCTTAAGAAAAGCAGAGGGGACCTGAGCCTTCTGCTCAAGGATATCGAAGACATTTGACTCAAGTTATGCATCCAACCATTGCATACAGTTATTTATTTATTTATCTGCAGTTCGTTACAGTTTCTAGGGATGAACCAAAGTGTCAGAGGAGACTGAGATGATCTCATCGAATGATATAAGAGGTAAATTGTAGCTTAGCGAGCCTCTGACTACTAATTTGAAAGTATGGCTTAAAATTCCTGACCACTGTTCCTCATTCAAAAGCTGTCCGTTGAACTTGAAGTTTGCTGCAGGGCGCTGAATCTTGATTTGGCCTCTCGAAATACTCTTCTTGATTTCGTCTCTATGGTTTACATGGTACCAAATCGACTTCGCAGTCGGGAGTAGTCCACCAAATCCAGCTTCGCTGAAGATTCCTTGGAAAGTCAAGGGAGTTGATAATTTTACAGCATTTCCAAGCAGTATAATGATATCAAGTCTGGCAGCATCGTCAGATGGCTCCTTTTTGAGTCCCATTTCGAGGTATTTGGTATCTGTCACTAGAAAAACATCTAGATCCATATTCCAGATATTGATATTTTGAGCGTTTACATTCCTTGCTTCCACTTCCATCTCAAAGACCAGCAAGGCATCGCTCACTATGATATTGTCGATTTTGATGACTTTGAATGAATCTAGCTGATTATCGAAATTCTTCAAAACCACCAACCTGAGGGTGATTAAGAGCATAAACAGAGCAAGACCAACATACAACAAGTTTGATAGTAGTCTGCTAATCAGTCTTGATCTCAAATACATTGATTTATAATCATGAGGGGAGCAATAATACAGCTCAGATAGATGATCGTTATAGTTTTTCCCAGTACCTGTTGATCCATATACTCGATGGTAATCGTTTAAGGAGGTATTGCGTTCAGTTTCGTCATCACGTTCTCTATCTATTATCTGTGTATCACTCCCAATACCGTGGGGACGATATAGAAGAGAACCCGGAATACTATTATAGTCATCGTCATCTAATGAGTAATCGTCAATAGGGTTCAATCCTTTATTGGCCTTAACCAGATCGTTGTTTGACAGCGGTAAGAATTCATCTGCATTGATTGAATGGCGTCTATTATTTCCGGCACTCAAAAGCCTCTGAGACACTGTTCTTACCTGGGAGACGATATTATGCTTTGTACTCTTGTTAATAACGTTATTATTCGTGTGCGAACCCGTAATACTCTGATATCCTCCTCTAAGTAAAGATGGCCTCAGCACCGACTGGTTGGGAAATGCAATACTTGGTCCATATAGTGTGTTGCTGGTATCGCGAAAGGAGGTTGCAATAGAGTGAGTGTCCAGATAATCGTTTTCGTTATTATGCTTTTGGGAAGACGTGTTGCGGAATGGTTTGGGCTGGGATAGCTCGCCTGGGAACCCCGACGAGTTTGAGTCGGGATAATTTGCTAGCGATAAAAGATCAGTATTTCCAAAACTTGCAAGAGACATCTGGTCGTGGTAGATGAACTCTTCTTCTGAGAGGCTCCTGCGACCACTCTTAGCTGTGTTTGTCTCCGTAGGTAACGCAAAAGAATTGCTATGAAAAATAGAGGAGATGTCGTCTCCCAATGTTGCTGGATTGTGTACAGGATAAATCTGAGAGCTATTATCTGCAAAAAGCTGCTGATCTTTAACTTTGTTGATGTCGCGGTCTTGTACAATAAGCTCACTCTTCAGGTTGCTATTGCGCACCCCTGCATCTCTCGAGTCTCTTGAATTCTCTGAGAGATCTATTAATGGTCTTAGTGTTCGCTGAAAAGAGTCATTGGGGCTTGGACTAGGGTTGGGTAGTGCGCAAGGTTTGACTGTCTGGCTCATCTTGTAGCTATTCCGCAGCACTGGTCTTCCTGGTCGACGTGAATTCGACGACTCCATTCTTTTTGTGAGCAACTTATGGTGGATTTATGGAACTGAACAAAAACCTAGAAATGTACATGGAGAAAGTCATTGATTATTGATTGAAGCTAAAAACTCCGTTTCACTCTGTTATCCAAATCTGAAATATAAACAAATAGAAAATTCATGAAAATCAACATCAACAAATAAAAACACCATCTACCGCGAGTTAATAACGGGAACTATTATCCCACCCCGGCGATTTATCGTACCTTCGTGAAACCATGTAGTATATGTCTCTGCACTAAAGGCCTAGTTTTCAGCGCCGCGCCATGCTCAGCATGGATTCGTTATCCAGATGTATAAGGCCTTAACTTAAGCATTCATGGTTCCCAAAATCATGTCCTGTATATTTGTAAGAGTTCAATTCTATTCATAGACAAGCTCGCTGGGCTTTTTAGAATTATTGTAGGTTTCCAATGCGTAGTCCTTGGCCTTCTTCTTGTTATTTAGAGCAATACGTTTTCCCAATTCCCCACTCTCCTTGTGCTTTTTTTCGTTAGCATATCTTTCCTGGGCCGCTTTCGCAGCTAGATCTCTGGCGCTCAACGTTGCACCTGCATCCTCACTCTGCGGAGTTCCAGAAGCGTCACTGCTCTTTGATCCCAGTTTGTGTCCCTGTTTCTTTGTTTTATTGTCTTTTCCGTCATGTGGTGATTTAGAAACAAACTTTTGATTCAGCCCTGACGCTCTAGATGGGGATTTGAACTTTATGTTTTGGTCTGCTCTGTGCTCTGGATCAGGGAGCTCTTTAGATGAACACAGTCCCATTTGAATTGAAAATCTTTGGCAAGTTTTATGTTCGAAGCAAAGCAATGTAGGATATCGCACCTCTGTGGCGAATAGTCCTGATAGCTGCAGAAGCAAACAGTTCTTTAATAAAACGATTTTTTGGCTTCGTTTTTTTTTATACTGATACACCAAATATATGTATGCAAAAGAATATACAAGATAAGAGGGAAGCAAAAGGAGTCGAAGATTTATGTACCATGATTTTGTGCTCCAGGCTTCCTCTGTTCTGTCACGTTTCGGGCAAAAAAGTCCAGCTGAGGCAATTTGATATCGGATGTGTCAATGGACTCAATGGAATCATACACTACAGCATAGCCTCGATTTAGCTTTATGTCCGCCTGCTTGTATGATGCGTAGTTTTTCCGCTGCAGAAAATAGGGAGAACAAAGCTTCCAAAGCTTGAAGTACAAATCAATTCTGTCATTTGTGATGTTCCGGGCAGCCACAGTAGCATCCCGTAACGCAAGCCAATCCGCGTTTACAATATTCTTCACTCTTGACCTGGCATTCACATCCAGAAGCTTACTGAATATGTTCAGCGTAACATCGGAAGATACATCAACAGAGCCTGATGCTTTTAGGCAGCATCTGTAAAAGACACTGGTCTTTTGGAAATTGTGGGACTCTGCTGCCTCCATAATGCTCAGAAATACTGATGTGTTTGCCCACTTCTCCGACTTGATTAAAAGACAATTGAAAAATGGTTCATCCAGGCTCCTTATAGCTCCATATGATTTTATAACATTTCTGAGGTGACTGGCAGCCTCCGCATTGAAGTCGGGAAACTTTAAGAAGAACAATGTGAAGAAAGTATCATTCAAAGAAGATGAAATAGATGGATTTGACACTTTCTCTGTTTCAAGCGACTTCCAGGTCGAAAGCCATATTTTTGTAACCTTTTCAAAATCATGAGAGCGCGACCACGTATTGAAAAGGTATGGACGGATGTAGCTCATAAGTAGCGGAGTGGGATACGGCATTTGCTGATTCAAAGCGCTCTCATAAAATGCATCCGCAGTGTCCATATCAGAACAATATCCAATAAATACAAGGTGAGCGTGCATTAGGTAACTTTTCAGTCTGCTTGGTGCTTCTCTTATCTCCCTTGGATCATTGTACACTTCCGTATACATTTCTTTGAAAAGTCTCAAAGCGTCTTGGGAACGTCCTGTCACTAAGCATACTTTAATCATTCCCTGCAGTAGTTCGCTGTGAACTCTGTTATAAGGAGGCGAAAGTGAGCGCTTCTTTTGGCGCAAGTCATTGAACACCGACTCCATTTCCTCGTAATTGAAGTCTCCACTGTCTAAAAAAAGCTGAAACGTCACTCCTAACACTGACTCGGACGTGAATAAATGATTGAGACGATCATCATTCTTTCCCTGCTGCCAGAGAGCACAAGCCTCATCTATAAGCCCCAAGTCCTTGTAACTTTTGAGGAGGTTCGCCAAGCCTTTAGGTCCAATAATGAAGGAACCCTTCATTAAACCCTCGGTAACTTGTCTAATAGCATCTGTGAGGAACTGATGAGTGTCTTTCAGCGGACTGTTGGTGTCTCTATCTAAATTTTTCCTCATACGTGAAAGCTCAGTACGCGAAACTCGAAGCCCGTTTCTCAAGAGAGATACAAGCTCGTTCATTCGGCGCTCATCCAACTCCCCTGTATACAGTAAGTCTGAATAGAGAGGCATAATCTTTCGAACGGAGTCCCAATAGTTGGCCGTTTCATCTTTGCTGAGATTTGTGCCATGATCGAATGCAGTATTATGAACTAAGCAACCATCAAAAGCCATGAGCTGTTTATAGTAAGGTCGAGATTTTTTAGGAAGTTCCGACATTATCTGAGTTATTTCTAAATTCTCCGAAATGTGGGAACCTTTAGTTCTGCTGTAATGTCTCTTTACTCCTGCTGTGGCCAACGCAAAACGAAACAGTGGGACAAAACTTCGCTCAAGATTCACATATTTGGCTCTTTTTATTGCAGTTCGCGTCACCAGTCTCATATTGATTGGTATACCACAGGTGACTTCTTCCACAAACACTGTTCCTCATACTTGCCTTGTAAGCTTTCGATGCCAGATATAATTATCAACTGAATTTTTTTTTAACACCTAAAACCTTATCAGCTACAAAGGAATATCCCCAAAAGCTTTTGTTCAGGCAAACAAGGGTTCGGTTTTAGCAGGGAGTTGACACTTTGCTAATGGGTAGTCAAATAGAATGCGATCCTGCTGATCTTTTGAGTAAATTATGTCTTCTTTAATTCCTCTTCCATCTTCCCTGGTGCCGTTTTTGGAACCTTATCTACCCTTATGCTCACCAAGAAAAGACTTACAGAAACAGAGCTATCCTCACGTCACTTTGACCTACGCCCAATCGTTAGATTCCAAGATCAGCTCAAGAAAAGGAGAACAGACCGTTATTTCACACTCAGAGACAAAAACAATGACACACTATTTGAGATCCAAACATGATGCCATCTTGATCGGTATAGGAACCTTTTTGGCCGATAATCCGGGTCTCAACTGTAGATACCAAGACAAGGGCGGGGTATTAGCGCATCATCAAATTAGACCTGTTATTATTGACCCTTCCTTCAAGATACGCGATCACTATGCTGGCTCACGAATTCATGATGCTGTCCTCTCGCGTGTAGGCCTAGCACCTATAGTTATAGTTAGCAAACAGATATTAATGAGCCATCAAGAGTACAATGCTTTCTCTGTTCGAAATGGTATCACACTGTTGCCTATAGAATCAGATCAAGACTCTCGGCTGGAGTGGTCAAGTATCTTTGAGTCTGTCAAGAAAATCGGAATATCTTCCATCATGGTTGAAGGTGGAGCAATTGTTATAAACGAGCTACTCCAATATGAAGACAAGGAGAGTCGGCTTCCGCTGGTGGACTCACTCATTGTTACTGTTGGGCCTGTATATTTGGGACAAACTGGAGTAGCTGTGAGCCCTCCTAATCATGTACGCCTAGAGCCAGTCAATTGGTGGAAAGGTGAAAGAGACGCTGTACTTTGTGCTCGAGTAGTAAATAGCAACTAGTATGGTCCCCCCTATGAGCAAAGGGGTCATTTGACATTGCTGGAAAAATAGAATAATATCGTACATTAAGTTTCAATATCAATAAACATACAAACTCCCCTCATCTCTCCAGAGTCAGAGACAAATTCTGTAGGATGCGTATCTACCAGACGTCTCCGACTTTCTAATGATTTTGACCACTTGTCCCCTCTTAAGACCCAAATATCTAGCCACAGGATCCTCTTTTTGAATCCGAGGTAGCTGAGACTCTTTCAGTCTGTATCTGGAAAGCAGCTCTTTTTTTTCAGGAGAAGATAGTCTTATATGTTTTGGAACCAACTCGTGATGTGTGATGTTCACAATAATGTCGCTTTCCTGAAATGTTTCAATAGTAGCAGGCTCCGCTACTGCAATCGCCTTTGTTGCCGAGGGAGTCATGTTCTGTTGATAGATGAAGATACCAGTGGAGAAGTTCTTATCAGCGATGTGCTGGCAAAAGCTTTTCATGGTAGTTATCCCGACAGATGGTTCATCGCAGAATTCCACCCACAAAGGTCCTAGATCACCATATTTCTCTGCAGCATCTTGTGAGGCACTAGCTTGAAACGACATGAGCTTTCTCTGAGGAACACCCATCGAATCGCATACCTTTTCCCTAAACTCTTCAAGTGATAATTCAATCTCGTCCTGAGTAATATAGTAACCCCTATCCCGCACCATCTCCTTGATGGTACGATATGCCCTCCATAAGCGTGAAGTAGCTCTATCAATATCCTCCATATTCTGCTGTGTAACTTGTTGTGGGCTCCATACAAAAGATAGTATAAGTAATTACAGTCTAGTGAATGGAAAAAATGCTCTTCTATACTGATTCTTTCTCAAAGCCAAAAAAAAAAAAAAAAAAACCTTCACTTCTCTCTGAATCTTTTCCGGGTAAAAGTAAGCTAAGAAATAGAGTAGCGAATTCAAGTACCATCAAGACCTATTTTCTCACTCCAAAATAGAGTTCAACGTCTCCGCTGCTCTTCCATATTCGTGTCTTGACAGTAAGCAACGTCATTTTACCGGTCAAAATCTGGCCTCTGCAAGTAAGCTGAAGTTCGGAGTTTCGAAAGTTCTGGGTCAATCGATCTCGGGTAAATTCGATTATTTTCGACATCCGAAGAACGCCACTCGCGTTGAGTTTGTTGGACTCCGGTTCAGTCAGTAACATCCCCGGAGTCTCGCCTTGTGGAAGAAGAACAAAACCTACCTTGGGAACCTCCTTGGCCGGTAATCGATCCAAGATCAAGGCTTTTGTCAACCAACATGGAAGAACCTCTTCTAAGTAATCCATATTTTCTGTAAGAGTGGAAAATGATGTGTGGTAAAGAACTTTAGTCTCATTTCCATATTCTTTTATATTCTCATTAGTCAAGATGCTGACATCCTGGCATACTCGAAGTCTGGGTGCGCTTTCGGTGGTCTGTCTGATCTTAATTCGGTCCGCTTTGATGAAATTCAAAAGCTCTGACGTTTGTTTGATGGAGTCAATTAGCTCCTCTTCTGATAGCTGTTTAACTGGTTCCTCTGACGAGGAAGAGCCAGGAACCGAAGAACTTTGAGAATTACTAGTGGTTCTGGTTCTTCCAAACAACTTCCTCTTAGACTTTTCTTTCTCACTGTCCGCTGACGCTCTTCTTTGTCCGGTCTCATTCACGCTCGCCAGGGAAGCAATGTTTTCTTTCAGTGAGACCTTAGATATCACTGAAGAGCTATTACTTGCAACTTTTCTCACCGTAGGCAAGGAAGCCTTGGATACCTTGACTTTGAGTCTTTCTGTCTCCAAGTTGACAAACTCCGCAAACAACGAATCAACTACCATTTTTCCTAAATTCACGCGCGGAGGATCATCTTTCGAATCTTTGAGTAGAGCGGGCCGAATCTCGGAATAGTCTTGTAAGATATCATCAGAGTAAACTTCACAAGAGCTGAAGGTGCTTTCATCTAAGGTTATGAATATTTTTCCAGCCTTTGTCTCAACAGTACACCACCTTGGAAGTGTTTCATCCGTTTGATAGAACTGTGTGAGCTCATCCATGTTTTCTCCCAGAGCCATATTTGTTGTACTAGTATCACATGCAAGCTTTTTCAGCACTGAGCAATTCACTATATCCACGATATACACACAACCTCGCTCATCCACAGTTGCAACAAAGCGTCTATTGTTGAGAAACCTCGATTTTACCAGTCCGTTAGAAGATTTCAAACTTTCATTTGGAACAGCATTGAATGGGATCAGGTTTATAAGAGCCTCTGGTAATCGCTCGTACAATATTTCAAGGGGACCTGCCCCGGGGTGTTTGACGAGAAGTGACTCACTATTTGTCTCTTCATCAGCAGCATCAATGGGACTCAAAATGAACTCGGAGTTAAGTCCCCCATTTAAGTTAATGAATATAGTGTTGAATTGTTGTGCTTGCGGTTCTCCCATGCCTCCAGCAAAACCGGAGGCTAAGTTGTAATATTCAGATTCTGAATTCGGGGCACCCAAAGCCAACTGTGAGGTCAATGCCTCTTCTATACGATTGAGATTCTCGCTAGATAGCACACTAACAATATCAAAATCGTCAGACGGCTCCGCATCCATGGAGTTCCTATTGTTAGCGTTCAAAATCGAAAGGTTTCTATTGAGCTTAATAGCCTGATACATTACCAGACTTTCAGTCAAAGGTAAGGACCAGTTGGAAACAAATATCCCCTTGGTATTTGATGTGGCTGTCCAAACTGAATTCGAACCTTCAGTGATACTCAAAATTCCAGACCCCGATGTTGAAAAGTCAGTATCTGTAGAGTAGTTCAAGTCAGCAACCAAAGTGCTTATTCCGAGGCTTTCGTTGAGCTTGGTACTCAGGTAATTGTTCGGCTTTGAAGACAAATCCAGATTGGAGGATGTTAGATCAGTTCTTATGAGCCAGCCTGACTTATCTCCAGAATAAAAACAATCAAAGTTATCGCACTCCTCTGGACAGTAAAGGGACCAAATCGAAGAGTGATGCATATCAAAATTTCGCAGAATACGATTTGTTTTTAGGTCCCATAACTTTATTGTGGAGTCGGATGATCCAGATAAGAAGGATTGACTCCGAAGGCAAAGGCATCGAATGTTGTCGATATGACCGACAAACGATTTGATTGGCTTGTTGAAAGATCTCTTGTCAAAGAGGGTAGTGTTCTGAGATGGTCCCCCAGAAATTATGAGATTCTCAAACGAACTAAGGGTGTATATGGAACCTCTTTCTTGGTCAAATGTGTAGCTAGCAGCGTTTGTTTCTTTGCATATATCCCATATGCTGATAGTTTTGTCCAAGCCTCCAGAAATTAAATCATCGCCTGAAACCGACAAAGCTTTGACATAGTCGGTATGCCAGCCCAATGTGGAAGATACTCCATTCTCATGATTCCATACTTTGACGCATAAATCGTTTGAGCATGACGCAATGGTGGGCGAATTTTTTAGTATCTTAATGTCGTTAATCCAATCGAAATGAAGCTGAGAACAAGTTTTGACTGCATATTGGGAGTTGAATTCAACAGAATGTTGTATACCTTTCCTGATTCTTCCTTCCAGGGAAGTAATTTCTGCCTCGTTGCTCAAATTATTGGTAATATAACCCTTGATTTTAGAAGCGGAGCTGACGCTGCGATCCTTATAGTGTCTGGAGTCTGAAGTATTGCGAACGTGTGGCACGTTCAACGATACCACCCCGTCTCTTCCACCAGTTATTAGCGTATCCGAGTTGTGGTCGTATTGTAGGCAGTTAACGCCTAAGGAGTGCTCTCCAATGGTATCTCTAGCAGGATTCAGAACATAACTAATGGTGCTCTTTCTAGGTATTGTCATAGCTATTAATTATCACCAGGTCTCTGCTGGCTTCCTGTTTGAAAAGTGGTTCTCAAGCTAACGGTTAATAAAGTTCGGCAAAAATGATCTAATTGACAAGAGCGAATAGAAGGTCTAATTCGATAAAAAGTTCACCATGAAATAACAGCCAGACATTCCAGTAATTGGTACCAGTCCTTAAACAGCTAAGCAATAGTCAATTGACCTCGCAGGGCTCTTCCATCAACTGCTTCGCGCACCCAACAATATTTTGATGTCTTCGGTGGCAGGTAAATGTTGACGAAGGCTGGTTCTTGTTTTCTGTGTCAATTTTTCAAAAAAATAGAGTCGCCTTTCAATTGTTTCCTTTACATGAGGAGTCTAAAAAGATAGGAAAAGCCGACCCATTCCGATTTCGTGACTCGAAGATATTAAATTAATAGATCGTTAAGAATAGTGACCAAGTGATACATGCTGATCATTGGTTATTGAACCAAGGTGAATGGTATTGAAAGGGTGTTGTTGGCCTTAATAAGCCTCTGAATTACCTGTTTTCGCGCTATCATTTCTCAAGGGCAAATCCTATCGCACTCCCTTTTTCCAGAGTTGATATTTTCTAATCCCAAACATTGCAGGCCAGCTCACACCAAGTCCTCGAGAATGGGAAATACACCAGCCAAAGAAATCAAGCCAAGCAGATCGGGTTCTCTTTCGAAGGAAATCCTCATCTCCCCAAGAACTTTGGCCGGCTTGTCCAAAAAGAGAAAAGACAAGGATCGTGAAAAGCAAAGACAAAAAGAGCAACATATGCTGAACTTGGTTGTCCGCTATACCGAAAATGTTGATGGTGGATACCTTGCACCCTATGGTAACTTCAAGTATAATCTCAACTACAAGACACAGATTGTGAGAGATCTAATAATCAGTCGAAAGCTGTCCCCTTTCTTTACTCCCCTTCAAGACTTTGATGAGGAGTGGACTGATGAGGAACTCCTTAGTAACTTGGTGAATCTGTCACTCTATGATACAGTCAGCGTCAATTATTTTGACGAAGACGAAGAAGATCCTGATGATCACAAAATCCATCAGAGTGTCAATTCGATAAGAAGAAGAGAGCAAAAGGCATTTAGGAGGCAGTTGAAGGAAGCGACAATCAAGCTCCAAGAAGATATGGATATGCGCTACAAACGAGACAAGGCCGTTCAGAGTGAAGGGATTAAGGTTTTTGAGAGTATTCCGTCAAATGATTTTCTACTACGACTATATCGGAACTCAATTGAGTGCCCCATTTGTTTCCTATTTTTTCCACCCAGTTTGAATCTTTCTCGATGTTGTGTTCAGCCGATATGCACGGAGTGTTTTGTGCAGATGAAGAGACTAGATCCTCATCCTCCTCATGATGAGGGCGAGGTTCCAAATTCGGATCCTTCACTGGTAAAGGATCCGGAGGATTTGATCAGTGAGCCGGTCAAATGTCCCTTTTGTGCAATGTCTGATTTCGGTGTTACCTACTCACCGCCCAATTTTCGGACAGGAATAGGTGGTCGACCTCCCAGTGAATTTAGGGACAGCTGTGCCATTATTGATGAGGAGACTGAAGATGGAAGTATTGAAATTTCCATACCTAGGGGACAACAGCGTACCTCAATGAGCCATGCAATATCGAAATCACATTCCAGCATGGGTACCCCTCCTAGAGGCTCCGACTTCCCAGTCAATCCAATATTATCCGAATCGAAGGATGCAGGACAGCATAAGGTGATACTTGATGAAGTAAGTGAGAACAACCCCTCTTCGGGAAATACGTCTGTATTTCTAACGAGAAAACGAAGAGGTTCTCTGCCTCCAACCGCTCCGGGAGTTGTCACAATAGATCAAATCAGGCCGGATTGGGAGCAGAAACTTTTCAATGCTCGTTCGAAGCTCGCAAGACGCTCTGCTGCGGCCACTGCGCTACATGCGTCCTCCTTAATTATCGAGAACAGCGATTCAACTGACAATACTGGGCTGGATACTCGAGATATTTCATCCCGGGGAAGGCGACAGCCCAGTTCAAATAGACTGACCAGGCGGGAGCAGCTAGATCTCGAGGAAAAGATGATTGAGGAAGCCTTAAGACTGTCGTTGCTCGACGAGGAGGAGCGCAAGTTTAAGGAGCGCTCTAATGGAGATTCCAAGAGGAGCACCATCTAAAGCATTTTATATGATTCGGAGCTGGTTATGTGTGATGAATGGGATGTCGGTTACTTGCTATTTTTGCTGAGGTGATCATTATCATACGGTGAATACTTTATGGAGATTGTGGAAATGGGTGGCGACACAGGTGAATGGAGTAGCTACACTGTATGTCACAACAATAGTTTGACAAGTAAGCCATGTAGACCACAGATTTTAAGGGAGAGGGGATTTTTTGAAGAAGAAAGGGCGTGTACCGGTCCCGTCACAAGAAAGTGGTCCCATTCCAACTTCACCCATCTCTGACATGATAGTAGTAGAAACACTGTAAGGTGGGGGCTGATGTCACAATAGACAAAAGGTGAACATTCAAAAAAAGGAATCACCGCCTCCAGCAGCGTACGGCATTTTAAGAGATTGAGCAGGCAATACAAGAACACCAGTTACTGTAGAGTCATATTTAACAGCGGTTACTGTGTCAGTCGCTCTTCATTCTTTGAGGTTTACACAAAGTCAACACCGTCCGACTGCCAAAGATTAACTTCGAATAAAACTGCTTACGTCAGCCACTACAAATTTGTGGAGATGTTATTCTTGAAAAAAAGAAAAACTTCAGCGGCTTTGCGGAAGAGCAAACTCTGATTGGACCATATTATATATAAGCCCGCCTTCATGATTAGCAGATCAGAACACTGTACAATGTGGGCAGTTTTAGCCTACTTCAGAATGAAAGAGGCCACGCCGAGTTACAATCAATCTAATGCAAGTTAACATTCTTCGGGACACTGCACGTTATACGTAACCAGTAGTCTTTTTCAAGGCTAGGAATTGCGTGTAGTTTCCTATGTATCCTACGGTAGCGCCGCGTGTAATTTAGAAGTTTTTGGAGTGTGTAGAAACTAGAGTAGATAGAAGACATCAGTCCATAGGACTCAAAAGGTGCCTCAAGCCTTTAACATAAGGTCACCCTACATGAAGTTTCAAAATCTACAATGTTGCTAAAGCAAGAAGCAAGCCTTCGTTAATTCCCCAAATATGGAATACGGGAATAGTAATTATGTCTTGTTTTCGTCTTTCCACACCCTTTTTATTTTTTTTTTTTGGTTCTCACTTTACTTTTTTCCGACTCCAGTCAGTAATTTGAGTAAAATGAGTGCGATGTTTTCTAAATGAACAAGCTCCGATTCTGAATTACAGACAGAGGCGAGCGTTGAGGCTGAGTACCAGAAAGAAACAAGCTGTATTCCGGTTCAAGTTCACTGGCGTATCTTTAGGCATTGTTGAAGAAGCCCAACACGATAAGATAGAGCTGAAAGCAGCACTCATTCACTTGCGTAGGCCAACCCCTAGAGAATTAAGATAGCTCATAGCGGGTGGTGATTTATTCCCTTCGCAAGTTCCCTGACTCATACTGTTCAAGTGTGGGCATATCCACAACTAGCCATGGAGTCAAACTCAATATGGAACATATACTCCTCTGCTAAAAACCTCTTGCCGTTATACCCAAGGATTCAAAATCGAGGATTAAGAGAGGAGTCCATCAAAATTCAGCGTCAGAGGGCCCCTACGGAGGCGGCGTCAGATTCCTATATCATGGATGACTCTATACTGACCCCCTCCTCGTCTACGATACTCTCGACTTCTCCAACTTACTATAATTTGAAAACAGGAATCAAAGGAAGAAATAACTCAAGCACTACAAATTTAATAACACCCCCGAGCGATGGAGCAGGAGCTTTTTCAGGGCCACAGGCCACCTCTCAAAGTGCCACTTTCATGGGAAATAGTGCGATAGTCACACCTTCATCAGTTTCAGAAAGCCCCGGTAGCTCTGGGAGCAAAAAGCTTTTCAAAGACGGCTCAGAAGGCTTCCAGCTAAAAATTAATGACCTGATAGAGTTGAGCAATGATAAGCTCTTCGCTGACAATTATGAATTTGACTTCCTGAAGCGAAAACGTGGATCGAAAGAGAACACCAAGACTCTTGATTTTACTAAAGCGAAATCATCGCCCTCTGTCAGCACTAATAACACTAACATCATATCCACAGCTGGACCAATCAACAAAAGAACAACGGGCATTAACTTCCCTAATGATATCTCTCCCACTGGTTCGCCAAAGAAAGAACCAGAACATATAACTGACTTTTCAAACTCTTCAGTGCATGTTTCCAAGAATATCTCTAGTTCTGCACCATCGTTGCCGCAGTATTTGACACCCTCTTCAACCAAGACAGTTTCAAAATGCTCAAATTGTGCAACAACAAAAACTCCCCTGTGGAGGAGAGACTCGCAAGGCAATACCCTGTGTAACGCGTGCGGGCTATTTCAGAAACTTCATGGGACAATGCGACCGCTTTCTTTGAAGACTGATATCATAAAGAAAAGAATTTCCAAAAGGCAGTCACTGAGTGGCTCGCAGACAAGTTTGCCTTTAAACGCTAGTCAAACGCCAAATACACCCTCTAGCAGTTTTCTACAACAGCCATCCTTTTCCCAAGTACCATCTCAGTTTCAGCACTCTCAAATGCATATTGGTACTCCTCTTCCTGTCTGTTCGGGAACACCCCAAGTGCCAAACAATGCCAGTTACTTTCCTCAAAGTTTTCCAAACCAACACCTGATGTTATCTCATCAGTATTCAAGTCCCCAATTTCCAATTGCGGTCTCGCGGTCGAAAAACGTTCCCATACTACCGAAGACTCTAATGCCATCCGGCCCTTCCTACCCCAACTCTCCGTTGTCGACTACACCATGTACACAATCTCCAGTTGCCTATTCTCCGATGAGTGTTGGAAGCCTTGGAATCCAAGGGTATATAAACCCGTCGCAACCACAGGACATTCCCCAAAGTAAAAGACGCAAGTCTAGAATCAGTGTCTCTACGGCCGCCTTCTCAAACCCGTCGTCTCCGGTGAGTGTGAATAATGTGGGTAGCGCCTCAGCTTCCCCAACTTGGTTTCATACCTCATCTCCTTCAAACAATTTCCCTTCTGCTTCAATTTCAAGTCAAGGATCAATGTCCTCCACTATATACCATGATCTGAACACAAAGAGAGGACTGCATACCCAGCTGCCGGTTGTTTCTGCGTCAGTCCTTCCCACAGGTAATATCGTGAACCCCGCAACTATAGGATCTGCAAATGGGCAATCTTCTCTCAGTAGAATGATGAAAGCTTCGTCCAATATAGGAAGGGGTGCTCCGGCATTGTCCACCAGCGGCATTGGTAGACGAAGTTCAAGTGGTTTGAGAGACATCAGAAGTATGGAAGATAGCCGTCCCGATATGAAGGACAATATTGGAGATAAAAAGGTCTTACAAGATCTAGACTGGCTAAGATTTGACGTTTGAAGTAATGACAGGAGTTGAACGTATCTCCAACCAAGACTTTCTACAGATACAAAACTTTCTTTCTATCATTCGCTTAATTCGGTTTCCCTACGTTCACCAGAGAAATAGTATATATAGTAGCAACAACCTACACCTCTCTTGAGTAGGTGCAGTAGTTCACAACTTGTTATGTAATGCGAGCTGCCTTAATTACTGATCCCAGAATACTGCTCGCTAGATTAAAGTAAGATCGAAACCCAATATTAACTTATGGTTATGAGCACAGACGTTTAGTTGGAGCTGGGAGTAAAATGAAAAATAAAAGTTGGTCTAACAGAAATAAAAATGATTTCAGAACTCATGGACTGTATTTTCTGTGGCAAGACATCGGGTGACCCTTTTGCTCCATAGGCAAGAGCTTTTTGCTTTCGTATCTCAGTTTTGAGTCTCAATGAACATTTCTTAAAGTCAGAGCCTTTTCAGAGCAAATACAACTCAGATTTGACTGGCCCCGAAGATACTTCCAGAGCCTGATGTTAGGTGGACTAAACCAGAACCTCACGTCTTACAATAACTCAAGGATAGTGTCCAGTAGTGGTCTTCAGGAACCCCAGCAAGGTTTGAATATGAACTCAGTTCAGGTAGAGATTTTGGGGTGGCAAAATGCTACTCAACAGGATCTTGCCAGTTTTCTCAGCAGAAAAACAAAAATCATCCTTCATAACATAAGTACTGACCCGCACAGCAGAATCCTCAGAGCCACTGTGCGCAGCAGAAAGGAAGCTGAAGACCTTGAGAGATGTACAGGAATGAGATTTGCGGGAGATTCGCTGAAGATCAAAACCGTTAACGACTTGGGAATGGCAAATGTAACAGGAGGTAACACCACCGTGGACTTACTCAGGTCATTTTTGCGCTCTAGATATGATCCTGGCTTAAGATTGCTCAACCTCGAAGGTATGTCAAGTGACCCAACATTACTGAATCAAGGACTCTTCGCGAATGCTAGCATGTCTCACAAATTTTTCATGGCCTTAATCAAGCTGGCATCGGAAGACAAGATGCAGCTGGACTCAATAAATTTGTCAAACAACATGCTAGGTAACTCGACAAAAGAGTTACTGGAGCTAGGTATTTGCTTCCCCCACCTTAAAAACTTGGCGCTGGCGAACAATAACATATCCAAGTTTGAATTTTTTGATAGGTTGAAGAACAAGTTTGTCAATCTCAGAGAACTAATTATCTCCGGCAATCCTATCGCTGGTAGTAAGTCTGCGGGCGATCTGGTCAAGATTTTCCCTCGGCTAATAATATTGGATGGAGCTCCTGTTAGAGATGAGGCTAAATTGACAGCTTTGCTCACTTTTCCCATCCCGAAGAGATCCATGTTTTTTGAAAATGATGCTCTTCAGAAGGCAGCATATACATTTTTGTCATCATTTTTGGACATATGGGACAGTAGAAGATCGGAACTAACACACTTGTATGCTCAAGAGTCACAGTTTTCGTATCATTTTGATGCTGCTCATATTGCTCATGAACCAGCTCCAGATTATGTGAGTAACGGTTCTAGTGTTCCTTGGGGGTACTACATATACAACTCTCGAAATCTGGTTAAAGTCTCAGGTGCAAAACAGAGGATCTCAAAACTAGCTAAGGGGCAGAATAGTATTAACAAAATGTTCCAGCTACTACCCAAAACAAAACATCGTCTTGTGGAGAACCCCGATCTGTACTCAATCGAAACGCTATCCTTTCCATCATTGAATGGGATGCATATAGTTTTACACGGTGAGTTTGAAGAAGTTGCCCCACCAGAGCATCGGGATACGCGATCCCATGGTCCTCCCCCGAAAGGTAGATATGGAAAGAATGACTCATATTCCAAAGGGTCTCTCGAAAAGCGCTCCTTTGATCGATCATTTATAGTCGTACCGGGAGCAGAGGGTTCATTTGTTATCGCATCTGATATGCTTCTGGTCAAGCATTATTCTGGGAACAAAGCCTGGAGAGAAGACCTGAAGGTTTCATCGCCTCCAACAGCATGTTCACCAAACTTTGGCGTATTTCCCACTTCAACCACAATTTCTCCCTCACCTGTTGGGGCGATAGTTCCCCCTGACATTGCTTCAAAACTGAACAATGATCAGCAGCAACTTCTATCGAGAGTGATTTTAGAAACAAGGTTGACATTGGAGTATGCTCTTTTGTTATGTGAGCAAAGTAACTGGAGCTATGAGCTTGCAGTGGGAAACTTCCAGAATTCTAAGTCACAGCTCCCAAGCTCAGCATTCCAGGCGTGATATGAAAATGGTACTATAAACCCATATAACTCATCTGTATATTTCAACGTTGTGTATTTGCAAAGATTAAACTTACACATGCTTTACTCAATATCCAAAGACGCGTAATTATGCTACATAAAAAAAAAAAATCAATATCGCAAATGTCCCGAAGCCATGACCTACTACGGAGGAAAACGAGTCTAATGTAGAATGAGCCTTGGGAGTTCTTCCGACTATTATTCAGAGGATGTCCCTGCTGCTCCAGAGGAAAGCGATATACTAGAAATAATTGATCAAAAGGATCTGGATCAAGTACAACACCTTGCTTCGGTGACGGAAGAGAGTAACGCTTCCATTGACACTACGGAACGCTCGAGCACTGACTATCGAGACACCTTAGAAAAAAGTGTATACGTGGCGAAGGTCATATCTGGAAATAGCTTGGGCAGGTCTATAGGAACCACCTTTGAGCAGAAGATCAGTGAGATATACGATGATTTAATCAACCTAGAGGTTACAGTAAATGAGCATCAAAATGTTGATAGAGATGAGCCATTCGACAAAATACTGGAGGATCTAAACACCCGAACTGCTTGCAAAATAGATAAGTGGAGATCTGGGCTTGACAAGTGGGAATCACTAAATGTTCAACGGGTCCCTCAAGAGTTAATAATTGACGAATCAGAAGACATTTCACAAGAGTTATCTTCAAGGTTGGCGAACTTGGAACTGAAAGTCGGTGAGACAGATGGTGAAAATTTGCATTCTTTACAAAGTATGCTAAATGAAATCCAGAAGATGAATAACTTGATTTTGAATCCAGAGTTCTCAATGCAGGAGGTGAGAAATACCATTGCGGCTGTTAATACGCAAGTAGACGAGTGCGTGAGGAATGTTAGGCGAGATAAGAAAGGTCTAACACTGGAAAAAGTTACAGACAAGAAAATAAATCACCTGTACAAGAAATCGAGACAGCAGTCCAGTACGGACAAGCTTTTAGGGGTTACGATCGCTAGACTTAAGTCAATCAACACAATACTAACCTCATCCGCGTCCGCTATTATTTTTTTGAATGAGATAAAAGAAGAATTCAAGAGAATGAGTAGTGATATATCAACATGGGATAATCAGTTGAAAAGTATCGAAAAGAGTGTGCAGCAAAACAGCGCCACTTATTCCAGAAATAAAGACGATATTGAGAATTGGATTACTGAACTGGAAAATAAAGTGAACAGGTTGACATGATTATTTCGTAACAATTGATATAACATCCTGATCATGTACCTTATGATTGAGACCGCATTTCTGTGGGGCGGTGCCAAATCGGGAGGATGAACCCCAAACCATAGCATATTTGAAGTTCTCTTTGAAATCCTTGTGAATCGAGTTGCAGGCATCCTCTACCGTAGAATTATTACGCACCACCATCGGCTGTTTGAAATCAGGCAGATCTCCCCGTCGTTTTGTGTACAGTCTTATCAAGTTCAGTCTGTACCATATTTCTTCTATAACATCTTCAAGACCGATGTCGATCTCACAAGACATTACCACAGTATTTGGCTCTCGAGCAACTCGATCCACTTCTTCCAAGGACACCGCATCAATCTTGTTATAAACATACAAGCAGGATGTGTAGACGATGTGCTTCTCATTGATAACATCGATTAAATCATCCACATCAACATTTTCATCCCTGATGTTAACATCAGCATTATGGACCTTGTAATCCTTCAGAATTGATGAGACTAATCTCTCGTCTATGTTTTTAAGAGTCGTTATTGAATTAACCTTTATGCCTCCTGATTTTTTGATTTTTATGGATATATTTGGCCTCTTCTTATTCAAGCGAATACCAATAGATTCAAGTTCGCGCTCCAAGTATACTCGCTGGCTAGAAGCTTTTGTAGCATCTAATACCATCAGGATCAGATCGGCCGTTCTAGCCGTAGAGACAACCTGCTTCCCTCTTCCTTTACCTTCACTAGCGCCTTTGATTATCCCTGGTAGATCCACAATTTGGATCTCAGCGCCCTCATACTCCAAGATTCCAGGAACAGATGTCAATGTGGTGAACTCATAGGCAGCAGCCTCTGATTTTGTTTCGGTAACTTTTGATAGAAAAGATGACTTACCAACAGAGGGATATCCAATGAGACAGACTCGTGCATCACCAGACTTACTTACCTCAAATCCCTGGCCCTTACCACTTGAGCCACTGCCAGGTTCAGGCTCTAGTAGCATTCTCCTGTACTTGGCAAGTTTTCCTTTCAATAGCCCAAGATGGTACTCAGTGGCCTTGTTCTTCTGAGTCTTGGCCATCTCATCTTGAATTTCTCTTATTTTTTCCGAAATGTTTACCATAATGAAAGTTTCAGTTGACACGAGCAGAATGCAGCTTAAGAGTGAGTTCCAGCTACGGTATAGGTTTTGCTAGCCTCTTCCACGCACATAATACATATATGCTTCGAAAGGAGTTTATACGTTTTTTTTTTCTTTGAAAAGTTGTATATGTATGATGTAAAGATAATTCGTTATAGCGGTCGTCAGGCAGTGCGTTTACGTTTTCACCTAACTACTGATTACATACCATAAATAAAGAGGTTAGTACGATAAGCTTGCAAGCTTGTCTATTGATTGTAACCGTTTCAAAAGGTGAAAGTAGTCGGACATCAATACTCAGCTTCCCCTGGAAGACAGTTTCTTTTCCCTCCACTTTAAATTAACTTCTGCAACCGATTCCATCAAAGGCCGTTGATCAAATGGAGTGTATTTCTTGGCACTGAGGCCTATCCCATCTCCCACGTTGATTGTTGATCTCGTGGATCCGATGCTTGCATAATTGAGAGTTTGTCTCATAATATTACATACACCAGCCTTTATTTGTGATTCTGTCCAAAGACCTTCAATTTGTGCATCATTTGTTTCCATGTTGGAGTCAGATCTAATCCAATGAGGCTGTGGATCTTTGAATCCACAATTGTAAAAGATAAGGGGCGTTTCGCAAGCTAAATTATAAATAGGCCGTTGAGGATACCTCAGAGTGTCCAGTAAATCCTTCACAATTGACGGCTTCTCGAAGCCCTGACCAACGGTAAGTAGCACAGCCATCATACAACGTACCTGGTGCCATAAAAATGCAG
The DNA here is from genome assembly GCA_030559035.1 of Ogataea wickerhamii. Lineage (NCBI taxonomy): Eukaryota > Fungi > Ascomycota > Pichiomycetes > Pichiales > Pichiaceae > Ogataea > Ogataea wickerhamii. Next base: position 465,962 of record JAKTQX010000006.1, read on the forward strand.
TGCCTATGAGGTCGAATACGTAGAATCCATTATGTCCTTCCAGTTGGCAAACGGAAGATACGGTGATAGTCCTCTTGAAGTTGGATATTTGTTTGGATGCATCTATTTTACAAAAATTTCTGAAATCGTTTTCGCCCACGTAGTAGTTCGCAGCCTCTTGCATTCTAGTGATATCTAATCCCCTGCCATCAAATATATATTTGTAGTGACGAAAGGAACAGCTGAATCTGGCATCAAAGTTTTCGGGTGGTCGAAGACAGATTGAGTGAAATCTAATGTCTGGAGGTAGAACATGATTGAGAAGGCGAACATAATTCAATTCTTTATGGTCATTGTTAGGGTCTTGTAATTCCTCCTCCGATAAGTTCGAGCGAACCTTCAATGATATCACTTGGTTCATCGCACTTACACCCCTATCTGTTCTCCCACATCTACTGAAGTTGAACTCACTTGGATTCGAAGAGGGTACCAGCCTGACTTCTTTGAGCGCTTCAATAATTTTACATTCAATAGTTGGGAGATTGGTCTCCTGCTTTTGAAGGGCAAGGCCTTGATAGTTCCACCCCAAATAGGCGAACTTTAAAGCAATCTTTCTAGTTGCATATTTTGAGAAATCAAAGGACTTCTTATGTTTAGGTGTTGCTTTTTTTTTCTTGTAACGTGACTCGTTTGAAACTGGCCGATTTGACAAGTGAGACATAATCTCATTCCCATTCTCGTTTACCAGCTTTTCTAGTTCTCTCACTCGCGTAATGAGCTGCTCAGTTGACCATTTTCCAATATCACTATCATAATTTGAGCTGAGGCATCTCTTGATTCCACCTAACTGGTTAGCCGATTTTTCAAGAGACATAATGGAAAAGAGCGGTATACAAGTGGCAAAGCTTGTGCTTTTGAAATGAGTGATGCTGGACATAAGATTCAAACACACGGAATGTGTCGTTTTTTCTTTTAACATCCTTTTCACTACCGCAAAATAAATTTTTTTTTGAGGAATAAAATATCAACTTGCCATTTCAATTCTGTCATCTGCTGAAAGATACTGGGATGAATGACCCGTGATTATATTATTCTAAGCAAAGAAAGAAGTCAGTATTGTCAGTCATGCATAGACAGTATTCACTTTGGAGTGATCCAGATCTCAAATTGGAATCATGGCTTGTGGATGCCCTTCTGAGTTTAGGTTTTAAAGAAATGACCCCGGTTCAAGCTTCGACTATTCCTTTACTTTCAAAGAATAAGGATGTGGTTGTGGAAGCCTCCACGGGATCTGGCAAAACATTGGCCTTTCTGATACCTCTGATAGAAAAGATAACAACATTAACAAAAGATAATTCTTCTATCAGGAAGGGGCATTTTAGCGGCATTGTGATAGCACCCACAAGAGAGTTAGCGCATCAAATACAACAGGTTTTGGAGTCCATATTGAATTTACAGAATAGTGATTTTTGCCAAATCAGATCTCAGCTAGTCGTCGGGTCACTGAAGCCAGTTCAGGAAGACGTCCAGCAGTATCTTTCTGATAGACCTCATGTTGTTGTGGGAACTCCTGGAAGGGTGAAGGATTTTCTTTCGTCACATCAGGTGAGCTCATCGTCTTGTGAAATACTAATACTTGACGAAGCCGACAAACTGCTAGATTCCAGCTTTCTGAACGATATACAGACCATAGTGAGATTTCTGCCCAAACAAAGGCGAACGGGTCTATTTTCTGCTACGCTCTCTAGTGCGGGTTCAGCAATATTCAAGGCAGGGTTGCGGAATCCTGTGAAAATAATCGTGAAATCAAACTCATTATCTTCAAAACCTTTGAATATACCGCAAAGTCTGGAAATCTCTTACGTTATTGTGGAACCAGGGGAGAAACTTAAAGTATGTTTTGATTTGCTCAACATTTTGGCTTACAAAAAGGTAATTGTTTATTTTCCTACGTGCCTTAGCGTGACTTACTTCTATTCATTACTGAAAAACCTTTTCCAGAAATCCAAAGATGTGCACCCAAACGATGTTACTTTGCTTTCAATACATGGTAAACTGAAGACACAGGCTAGACTCAATGTATTATCGAGATTTTCAGAATCTACTACATCGAAATGTGTTCTGCTTACTACCGATGTCGCAGCAAGAGGATTGGACATACCTGATGTTAACTTGGTTATACAGATGGAACCTCCCACTGAGCCCGATATGTTTGTGCATAGGTGTGGAAGAACAGGAAGAGCTGGTAACATTGGGAGAGCTATTTCGCTGCTCACAGAGGGTCCAGAGCAAGATTACGTAACCTTCCTGGAAGTAAAGAACATAGCCATGAAGCAGTTACCAAAACCTAAAACAGCGCAAAACGTTGGTGTATGGTTTGCAAATGAAGTTGAGCGCTGGATACTAAAGGATAGACACCGCCATGATCTTGCAATTAGGGCATATGTTAGTTTTATCCGGTATTACAGCAAGCACACTACATCTTCTATTTTCCGTCTTCAGGCTCTAAGTTATGTCAGTATAGCGAAAATGTATGGACTGCTGAGAATTCCTAAAATGCCAGAAAGTCGATACATCAAAGATATTCCAGAGGGTGGATGGATAGGGAAAGTTATAGACTATGATTCTTACAGCTACCAAGACGCAAAAAAAGAGGCATCAAGATTGGCTGAGTTGCAAAGTAAACAAAAGAAAATTGAGAGGCAGCAGTTGCTGAAATACAAGAAGGAGCGAAATACTAGAAATGCCCCCTGGAGTGAAAACAAACTCAAGGGCAGTATCAAGGATAAAACCGAAGCGAAAGAAGGAGAGTCAACATGCTTGAAAAGCGTTGGCGGCAGTGCGCAGAGAAAAAAGACAACAAATTACAACGATGACAGCGACCTCGAGATTGAGAGTGACTGGAAGGAGGCTGTTAGAGCGAATAAAAGACGGAATACTAGATCACAATTTCAAATTCCCTTCAGCGATCTATAGATCGCTGTTGTGGTGCCTGACTTTTTTCTTTAAGGTCGAGAACTTCATTCAACTTCACTTTGGGATCGACCTTCAACGCTGCCTTCCAAAACTTTGATAAGTGTCTGTTTCCGGAGTCACATGCTATGATGACAATCTTGTCACCCATATTGGCCCTCGTAAGTGCTACTCGTGCAGCAGCTACCGCATTTATACAACTGCTAGACCCCAAAAACAAGCCCTCGTTTGAGCTCAAAAATCTCGCCATCTTAACTGCCTCTTGGTCAGTGACACGCATCGAAAAATCTATATACTTCTCTCCCTCCTTGAAGTTTTGCGTCAATCGGTTCAGGCCTACCCCTTCTATTATCGTGTCGACTTGGTGTCTCCTTCTTGTTCCTTCTCTCTCCACCTTGTCATACATTACTCCATAATTAATACGATTGTGCATACCAGAACCTTCTGGATCGGCAAGAATAACTTTCAAGTGAGGATTTTGTTCTTTGAGAAACTTTCCACAGCCTGATATAGTCCCACCAGTACCTGCGCCCGTCACAAAGTAGTCAATATTAGTTCCCATTTGTTCCCATATTTCAGGTCCGGTAGTTGTATAATGTATTCTCCAGTTACTTTCATTTTCAAATTGATCAGCAAAGACCCCCACTGCTCTAGATGAATTTCCTTTGGTAAATGAGTGCGCAGCCTTTTTTGCTGCGTTGACATATTGATCTGGATCTACGATAGATGCGGGTTTGACCTTCTGTATGTCTGCATTGAAACTTTTCAGAAGTTCGAGCTTTTCTTTGGAGGTATCATCTGGCAAGAAGATATGAGCTTTGTAACCAAGAACATTACATATCATTGCAATAGATATACCTGTCGACCCTGAGGTTCCTTCAAAAATGGTATCACCTCTACCTGGAATCAATAACCCTCTTCTTTCGAAATCTCTGATTATAGCCAATGCCACTCTATCCTTAGCTGAACCCCCCGGGTTGCATAATTCAAGCTTTGCATAGATATGACACCCGGTTAGCTTGGACAGAGATTCGATTTTTATCAGTGGTGTGTTGCCGATTAAGTCTATTACACTACCACCCTTGACTGGTGGTCTCTTTTTATGGTACAGTGTTATAATACGTTCACAGATTGCCACAACAGCAAATCCTGTACAGAACAAAGGAAGACAGCAATAGCAAAATGAACGGATATTCATTGGCCAACATCAATTTGCATGTTAAAATAATAATCGATCTCCAGAGATCAAATGATGTCTTAGAATTCACAAAACATCAGCTGCCGAGTAATGTTTTTTTTTATTTTTCTTCATCCGAAAAGACCTGCGTCATTTTATAAGGGGTAAAAAAGGCACATCATTATATGTACCAAAGAGAAGAAACCGGTGATGGCTTACTTCCCCACTTGAAATAATCATGGAAATGCTACATAATCTTGTCCTGGGTACCAACAAAAACATTTTGTCAATCTTGGAAGAAGGCGATCTCACCCGCAATCTCGTCTCGTCCAAACTTTCTGCCTATATCACTATCGTATTCATCTATAGTTTTATATTTGTGGCATCATACGAGATTATATCAAAAGTGGGAGCCTACCTGAAGTTATGGGAGTTTCCAGGTGGGGACACTTTTGTTGATTATCCAGCGCATTGCGCGCATCTCTACATAAAGCTCAATGTAAGAAAGAGAGAGGCTCAAAGAGAAGAAGAAATCTTCTACCTGAAAAAGGCTTTATCCTATCACATAGAATTCAGTCCCGATGAGTATTCCCATCCCGAATATGGCACTGATCTGAATTTTCTCAGGCGGAAGATACTTTTGTGGTTCAAGGATAGCCTCTTTTATGAAGAACATAGAAAAGAGATAGGAGAAGTTGAGCTATCTGCCGTACATCTTTTCAATAACAAAAATCGAAAACTGGAGAAAGAAGAGGAATATTTATGCAATCTGGGCATCTCTACTGGGTCAACTGTTGTGTGCATCATTGAATCATGAACTTTCAAGCCAGCATAGCAAAAGCTGAGGGTCGCGATTGCATGGGAGCTTCAGCGTTTTAGGAAGACATATAAGTACATGGTGATCCCAAGAAATTTGATCAAGATTTCTTGGTTCTTCTTCCTTTACTTAGTGATGATTTAGGTCTGACGGCCCCAATGCTTTTGTGGTGTTTCGATCTGGATGGCTTTTTATGATGTTCTTGATGAGATGACGCACCTGGTCGCTCACGTTTGAGAGTGACAAAACTGGTGTTCGCTGTGATGTTTAGGTCAAATAAAGGGTCATCTCTACTTCCAGATTCATGAGATGGACCCCTTTCGAGCTCAGAGCTGCTTGGATAGAGCTCTGTAAGATTTGTGGACTTCGTAGCACAGGCCGTTCTCTTTCCTAGCAAAAACTCTTCGCTTGCCGATCTGGACTTCTCATTAGTTGATACTTGCGGGCTCGTATACATCCATTTAGTATTGGGATGTTGAGTGAATCTTGAATGTGATTCATGCTCTACTCCTTCTTTGAAGTCGTTATTATCTAACTGTCTTTGTTTGATTTTCTTGTGTTCTTGTAGTGTTTCTTGTTCCTTCAGCCAAACCTTTTCTTGGTTTTTGAGCAGTTTAGGATTCCAAGACTTCTTCAAGTTTAGGTCAGACGGCATAAGTTCAATTTGTAAAGGTCACTTTACAGCTTTTCCTATTAAACAGGATCATCAAATAATCCTTGAGTGAATGAGAGTGTGAAAAGTACGAGTGAACTCGACGGCACTTTACTGATTTTACCGTTTTAATAAGTATCTTAGCTTATTTATAAATGGGCAAGAAGGCTTTCAAAGTAATTATTTGCACCAGAAAGCCGGCTCACAAAAAAAAAGCAACAAAATTTGTACAACTAGCTATCAGTAGGCGGGAGGATATCCACATGAGCATTAGAAACCATGAATCTTTATGATTTTTTTCTGTAATCCTAGTTGCTGTGTCAAGAACTCCATTACTTTCAGTCTCTGATCTCCCTGCAGCTGGATGACTTGACCTAAATCGTCATCTTTGACAATGTTACCGTTGCAGGCAAAATCCTTTTTGAGTACCTTTAGTATTTTCTTCAGGTCGTATTCATCAGGAACACCCTGCACGGTTGTAAGCGTCTTTCTTCCGTTTCTTTGCTGAATACGAATATGGATGTAGTTTGTGGGTTGGGTTTCAGCATCACCAGTATCCGCGAATGGATCTTGTTCAAATAGTTAGTCCAGATACAATCTATGAAAGTGTTGAAATCATTGCAGATACATACCAAAAGATTTCAGGTTCTCGATAGAGCTCATAGTGCTAGGTGTGACTTTCTCTCTCTTATATGAGCCTTACTGGTATCTGTGTTTTGAAAACAGTTGAAAGTTGTTATAGCTTTGTTTTCAGCGTAGAGTAAAGATATTTGGCTTCCCTAAAATTTTAGGTTCAGCGGAAATAGAAGCGTGTACTACAGAAACCTAGAACTGAATTAAAAGCTCGTGTATGTACGTGATTCTTGTGCAAGGCTAGAACAGTTTATGTACTTGATTCAAGCTACTAACGTGGATAACCAACTCTAGGATGACATAAAATGGTGGAAATCTCCTTAGCATAAGATGACAGATTGACAGTTGGCGATCGTAGTACTCTTTGATTGTAGACTATTATTGTAAACTCCGTAATGTTATGGGCACGTGACGAATATTTTGAGAGAACGAATAAGAATAACAGGATGACGAATAAAATTATCTCAATGGTTTATCATAGAAAGTACAAATATATATATGAGTGGACTGGTATTTGCGGGTACGATATAGAGGTGCTAAGGAGAGTCTGCCCCCAGATAATTGTGATCGGTGGTATTATAACTCACCAAATATCATACACCTAGTTGGTCCACCAATTGCAATTTAAGTGATGTTCGGTACATCAGGACGTTCAGAGTCGGAGTTGCAAGTGAGTATTAAGAAAGCATGCTCTTCGGAAGAGACAGCACCAAAGAGAAAACATGTTCGAGCATGTATAGTGTTTACTTGGGATCATAAGTCCTCAAAAGAATTTTGGAATGCAATTAAGGTATTGCCATTGCAGTCTGACGAGGTTCAATTGTTTAAAGCTTTGATTGTTGTGCACAAAATCCTGCAAGAGGGCCACCCGTCAGCGTTAGTAGGGGGCTATAGAAACATTAGTTGGATTGAAAGCCTGGGCAGGGTTTTTCCGGGAGATGGTATCAAAAACTATGGCCGGTTGATTAAGGAATACGACCACTACATAATTCGAAAGTTGCATTTCCATCATGACCACAGAGGATTCAATGGTACCTTCGAGTATGAAGAGTATGTTTCTTTGAGTGCTGTTAATGATCTCAACGAAGGTTATCAAGCCATTCTGGATCTGCTAGCCCTCCAAGACGGACTTGATGATCTTCAAAGGCTTATATTTGCATCCGTTCATAGAACAAACAAATCAGAGTGCATGGTGAGCGCTCTTGTTCCCTTAGTTGCAGAGTCTTACGGGATTCACAAGTTTTTGGTATCTATGTTGAGAGCAATGCACAGGTCAGCTGAAGCCGAAGATGTTTTGGAACCGCTGAGAGATAGATTTTTGTCTCAACATGGAAGGTTATATGAGTTCTACGCTGATTGTTCAGCGATAAAATACCTAACCACATTGATCACAATTCCTCGATTGCCAGTTTCTCCCCCTGATTTGAGATCCGATGATAGAGACAATTTACCTGATTTGGGTCTGGAAGCAAAAATATCGGCCTCTGATTTATCCTCGAGATCGGAAGGACAACAGCCACTTCCTGAAGAGAGAGGAGTTGTTGCTCAGCCAACAGGTATGGTAAACGCACACTATGCAGTGCAGCAGAAAGAATTTGAGGAAAGGCAGAGACAGCTTGAAAGTGAGCAACGGGTGCAGATGTTGGAACAACAGCACATTCAACAGGAACAACAGAAGTACTGGGAAGATCAACAGAGACAACAGGCCGAGTCTCAGCTAATTGCTCAACAGCAGCTTCTCGCGGATCAACTCCAAAGACAAGCCCAAGGAAGAATGGCTGAGCTAGAGAGAGATTTATTGACTCTCAATGGACAATATG